>SKCR01015562.1:0-91096 GCA_019454045.1 Zanthoxylum bungeanum
CTCTTCTTTAATTGATTGAGATATAGCCGCAGTAAATAATCTAACAAAAGTGAGTGTATACAATATATACACCTGAAGTATTTAGGGCTTTCTAATTAACAGTCTAAATGGAATTTGTTAATTATCAAATGACAATTGATATCAAATAGGATTATAATTCTTTTGTTTTCTTAATTTTTTTTTAAGCAAAGTAACGAGTGATTGGTGGTTTATAGGGTTGGTAATTTTTCACGTCTCGTTTTGTTCTAATTGGGATTCTGTCCCTTTCAATATGAGATTTAAAACATATATTTATATACTAATTTGAAAATTAGATGAGATAAAAAAAATATATCGAAATTTCAAATGAGACAAGATTTTAGTATAAATAGGACGGAATTGGATCAATTTTTTATCCCAATTATATAAACAGTGGTACCGAAATAGACAAATTTCAACCAGTTCTGTCTCATTACAACCCTAATGGTTTATATAGTTAAACCTCAACCATATATATCTATCAAGAATAGGAATTTGGCTTCATTGTTAATATGAGCTTTGCACTAATTATCGGATTATATATATATATATATAATTAAATCTTAATTTTACGATACTACTATAAATATTCACGTGACGTGAAATTATTGAAATATCAACGCTGCTTCATCTAAATTCCTCTAAAGTGGCACAAGGTGGTAAAAGGTCACGAAAACTAATTAATTAATTAATTAATTGTGAGGCTATTTTTATTTATGGAGATTTCACCTCTATCCATATTAGCAAGGATTATGCACATAATTATGTAAGTAATTATTTATAATTAAGGACTTAAAGTAAAATTCCATGATCCGTACCTTATGTAACTTAGATTGTTCTTATCTAACTAAATTTTAATTATCTATTACTATAAATGTGTGCCTAATAGAAGATCATAAAAAAGCTCAGCAAAACTCAATTCAGCACTAAATTCAAATTCGATTTAGATTCGTATAATTGATTAATTTTTAATTATAATATAAGTACAGAGGTTTCTAATTAACGTATAATGTTCAGGAAAATAAATGTATAACGTTTCCATTAATTGGGACGAATAAAAGAAGAAAACTAATTAAAGTGTAAAGTGTGTATACGTTAGGTTTAATGGGGTTGGTAATGCATGTAATTGAAGCATTTCCCAAAGAGAGAATCGAATCAGTCCCCTTTCCTTTTGCTTTTTCACAGTAATTGCTACAGCTTTCTTTACCGTTCCCCGAGAAATTTTTGTGGGTGATGATCATAATATCTTATATGTGATTTAATTTTTTTTTTTTTTTTTTGCTATATACATATATTTCTTTTAACTTCGTGTATAACGTGATGATTAAGTGTTAATTTATTATCCTTTTAATTAAGGATTCGAACTTTAAAAACGTTATTTTCATTTAAAAAAACAAAAATAATGTTGTGTACATTACTATATTCTATAGAATTTTAGAAATAATCTCTCTCTAAAAATATGGATAAGACTGTATATATATCTAGATTTTTTATCGATCTTACTTATAACAGTAACCTTATACACCTAATATGATGTTTTTAAACATAAATTTCCTTTGTTTGCAAGCTCCTCTCTAGATAGAAGAAAAAGAAAATGACAGAGAAAAAGCTAGCCATTGCAGTGAGTGAAGGGAAGAAAAAGAAAAGGGGAAAAAAAGATGGTCAAAATTTGATGAAACCTCGAAGACTACTTCTCTTATTATTCCATCATCAGCTTCGACTATCTTTATCGAAAATCACTACCCGTTTCCTTTTAATTTTAATTTCTTGATTTGTTTTTTTTGCTCTCTTACTTATGAAGAGAATAATTAACTTCTTATTCAATCTTTCAGAAAATGACAAACTGTTTGTGTTAAAACAAATATATATTGAAGTAATAAATTAAAAAGAACGAACGTTCCTTGAAATTGTAGCCATGCAACTTTAATTTGCTTTAGCCTTGGCTACGTCTTTGGCCTTACCATACCACATGTATATCCTCCTCTAAATTAATTACCAAATCTGACATGCACGAGTTACCCCAAATAATATATATTTATAATCTATGTAATCTATCTAATGTTTTATCTCCGGTGACAATATGGCATGAACTCCAAACCCTAGCTTTGATACTATGTTAATGGATAACTAAAGACTAACGAATTAAAGATAAGTCATGGCAGCCTCAAGTTATCCAAAATTTTGGGATCATATGCGAGTTTCTAAAATATAATCTTTATCGATTACAAAATTAAAAATATAAATCATATTAATTACACTTAAAATTGATCTAGATTTATTGCCCTAATTTTAGGGCCTTAGCCACGTCTGTGTCTAAGTTACCTCTGGTCTTAACAAAAACATTGTGAAAATTACGGTTCTTGTTGTTGTTGAGAAGTTAACCCTTTTGACTTATTAGTGAAATTAACCAGGGTTTCAAGTACAAAGCAAATGAATATTCAAAAATGAAAAGTAAGCACCATTTTTTGCCTACATAGTGAGTATTAGGAGATGGGTGGCTACAACTTATAAAGTATATAATCAAACAAATTAAAGGAGACGTGACACCTCCTTGGTCATTCTAAGATAAGAATATATATAAGGAGGTGGCCATGGGTCCTCCTTCAATCTAATAAGGTTTTTGAATTTTTGGAATATTCATTTTGTCTGGTAAGAAATAGTGAATTTGGTTCCTCCTTATCTTTTCATATATGACTCATAAAGAGAACATATTCTAGCTAGCTAGCTAGCTAGGCCATACTTCTACTTGCATGGAGATTTGGAACATCTTCAATTGAATCCATGTCAATGCCATATATATATATGTTTATAAAATATAGTTCTCAAGGGGTGCAACCCAACGGTTTAAGTTTCAGATCTTATCTTCAAGGTCACAAATTCAAGTCATGTGTAGCACTATTGTTGTGGCAGCACCGGTTTACCCATGCATCCATACCGGGTTCATTGGACCCCGATATGGATAACGTGGGGATTCCTCGATATTCCAAAAAAATATATTTATAAAATAAATATAATTTAATTAGGATTCTTGTATATGTTAATCAGTAATCCTCATAATTATCCATTAATTTTAAACTCTCCAAGATTCTATTTAATGGGTTTTTTTTTTTAAGCTATATGTACATGTAGTGGTTAGAGGTTACAATGCATGCTTTAGTTTGCTTTATGTGGGGACAAAGGGGATAGTTTGACTAACAAAGCTGAATATGCAGCAAGTTTGAAGCATATATACGTTTAAAACTTAGCAAATATCAAACAATTTGTTAACATATATACTTTGGGTATTGATAAACAATGAAAAGAGTGGGTGCTAGTTAATTTTTTTTGAGTTAAAATAAAAGATTTAGGGTTCGAATCCTACTCACATGAGTGAATAGAACTTAAAAAAATAAATAAACCTTGGAGTGACTAAAATTATCTTTGGTATTTGAGCTTTACCTTAGCATATACGTATACTATTTTTGTCAAAAGATCATTCAAAACTTAAGTATAAGCTTATTTTAAAAAAGTCTATTAAAGAAAGAAAGGGGCATTTCTGGAAATTGAACATGAAATTAACATTTGGGCATTTTGTTTAGTTTATGCACTTGCCACCTCCAGAACTAGAAGCCCTAATATAAACGAAGCTGCCGTAGTAGTAGCTTTATTAAAATTTTATAATTTGTTCCCCTTTGGAGAATCCCATTTCAAATTTTCTTCATCTCTCTCTCTCTCTCTCTCTCTTTTTCTTATTTTAGTTTCTTGTGATTCCATTGTTCAAGGAGAGATATACCCAAAGTAAAGAATATAAAAAAGAAAATAAATGTAATAATAATAATAATAATCCTCCTCCTCTTGCAACATCAATCTGCTCCGATTCTCGAGGCCTTAGTTAGCTACCAAGCTAGTATATAAACCCTTCAGTCCCCAACCCAAAATCACAAGCTTCACTTCAACAACACTTCATCTTCATTCCTTGAGGTAACCCCAAGTAAATGTTTTTTTTATTCATCAACATTATATTCCACTCTCTAATGTTACAATATTTCTGCGATTCAAATCCTGCTCACGTCCGAATGAAAAATATTTCTTAATAGTTATGATGTTAATTAACTTTTTAATTTCCACTCTATAATGTTATAATATTTCTGCGATTCAAATCTCGTTCATGTTAGAATGAAAAATATTTCTTAATATTATATATCATGACATTAAATAATAATAATTATTTTTATTTATTTATTTTGCATGGGAGTTAAGTAGATCATAAGAGAAGATGAGCAGGCCAGGAGATTGGAACTGCAGGTCCTGCAACCACTTGAACTTCCAAAGAAGGGACTCATGCCAGCGCTGCAGCGAGCCGAGACACGGAGACAGATCAGGCGGCGACTATGGAAGTTTTGGAGGGAGAGTAAGCTCCTCAGCTTTTGGATTCAGCACAGGCCCTGACGTTAGGCCTGGTGACTGGTATTGCAGCCTTGGCACCTGCGGTGCTCACAACTTCGCTAGCCGCTCCAGCTGCTTCAAGTGTGGCGCTTCCAAGGATGATTCTGCTGGTGGCCTACTCGAGGGCGGCGGTGACATGCCCCGAATGAGAGGCTTCGGATTTGGCGGCGGCGGCGGCAGCAGCAGCTCTAGCCGCTCTGGATGGAAATCCGGAGACTGGATTTGCACCAGGTTAATAAATTTAGTTCATTACATGTATTAGCTTCACCTTGAATTGCTCTGAATTTTGATGACTATATGAGTTTTTAAATTACAACTCCTACTAAAAAAAACAAAAATATATAAAATTATATTAGACACTTAAAATTTATAATTTCCTTTCTTAATATTGCTCAAATTTTGAGATCTAACTATGTGTCGACTGTTCCATGTGACAGTACAAAATCTTGAGTAAATGTAAATAATAACGCTTGAATATGACAGTTGCAAGGAACACAACTTTGCGATCAGAACGGAATGTTTCAGGTGCAATGCACCAAGGGACTCTGCAGGCAACAAGTTTTCATACTAATTCTCCAGGGACAGGACAGGCCAGGCTTCAATTTTCAGCTGCTGCAGATGATCACTTCTTCTTTTTTGCCCCTATTAGATATTTAATTATCGGTTTTCCTTGTACCAGGGATCTTTAAAATTATTGAATCATGGCACTGAATGTTTCAAGTAGAGCTGAAATTATTTAGCATTTTGTGAGCTTTTTAAATATCAAGTATACGCATGCATGTACTTCTGTGCTATCAATGAATCAATCTATTTGCATTATCTATAATTTTAAAAAATTGCATTTTGTTTTTTCAACAACATATATATAAAGTGGTCCAAGGAATATTTGACTTATTATCATTGCTCTCATTTCTGCAAAGCAATTAAAGGGATTGTTCATGGACCACACTCTCAGTGATCTTTTGTTCAAACCAATGCACCATAAAAGATGAATTATAATGATACCAATATACGTACGCTATGTATACTTCCTAAGTTCAAAATATAGTTTCAATATTTGCAACTTTCAAAGTTGTTACATGCAATAATGGTAACAAGTGAAGTTCAAACGAATTTGTGCTACCTCAAAAGATGAGTACTGAGTTAGGGTTTATGGTTGCCTCTATAGAACTATATATTGAGTATTATCAAGCATGGGTGTAGTTAAAATCTAGTCCATGTTAATCGAGTTTTCTAAATGATTATAAACCACAATTTGCTTCGTTTCTTCAAACGAATTCATGAACTCCTGTAACAATGGCATAAATTTAGCTAGGGGTCAATTTTCATTTCTTTATAAATAGAAGTAATCATAGCTAAGACAAAGATGAGAGAAATTAAATTTATATATACTATATCTATTTGTTAAAAATCATGGGTGAATGCTTTAACAATGTCGAGATTTATCAATATCGAGTGTTGAATAATTAACTAGGGTTTTGACACAAATCCTTTCTACCCCTGTTTTTATAGGGAATATGAGTCAAACACTCATAATGTTTGGTGAAATTAAGCGAAAGTTCCTTCGTATTTTAAAATTAAACGAAATCCCACATACTTAAAAAAATCGAATCTTAGTTTAAAAATCTCGAATCTCAATCGGGATTCGAGACGATTTTTATTCCCAATTCAAAAATAGGTCGGGATTCGAGATAATTTCTTCATCTTGATCATAATCGGGACGGGACATGAAGAGACCGATTCAGGAAGAGATATTCTGATTGTCATCCTTACCTCATGTTTTATAATAAAAATCAAAATATTTACGGCAAAATCTAATGTAAGGGATTCACTTAGTTCTAAAATATTATGGAATTTCGCTTAATTTCACCAAACAATATGTTTTTTTAAATTATTTTCCCTATTATGTGTGTGTATTTATCTGTTACAAAGGAGAAGGTTCATACAAGATGTTTATCTTAAAATTTGATATTTATAGTTTTAGCGTATTTCTGATATCAGGACCAAAATTAACATAATCTATTTTAGCACTTGATGATATTTGTTCTCAAGAAAGCATAAAAAGTAATAACTAGTTAATTTAATATTCACAATTAATTAGTGAGACTTTTATTTAAGAAACAAATGTTAATTAATTATATCCAAATTATGATAAACGGATGGGGTTTACTTTCCACTAATCCAATGAACAATTACCCTCAAGAATATCTTGTTGAACACAAATTTTTTTTTAAAAAAAGAAGAAGTAAAAATTCACATAGGATTCCAAAGCTAGCTTTTTAAGGAAACACCTTTCATGGGGTTCCCTCATTGACCTTATTGGGTTTATATATAAAACCAAAATTAATTTAATGGTAAAAAAAGTAACCACACATTCATTAGTGTCTGCTACTACACTCCATTACTTAGCTTTTAGCAAGATTCTTTGAGCACTTTAAAGCTTAGCTTTATGTTGCTTCATATGCTTGCTTTGTTGATTTTAGTGAAGTCAAGTACATATTTCCCATTATTTCTTCTCACCACCATGCCCTAGTTAAAGTGTCATTTCTTGCTTTCATTATTTTTTTAATTTTACGTCCATTTTCAATGCATTATCACTCAATTAGACACTATATGTGCATATATGTTTGTTCCCATTAGCACATTTCATAAATAAATAAGTGCAGTATTAAATTACAAAAAAAAAAAGCAGCACGTATTCATTTAAAGGAGTACACAATTTATTAAAGACATTTTTAAAAAGATCTAAACTATCAAAACCTAGAGTCAAAGAAGGGAATCTATTGCCAGCAGAGGCCTAGCTGTGTTTGTTTCGGACACTCACTTTAAGAGTGAAATCTTGAGTTCTAGACCTCTTAATGTCAGGTCTCAAAATAGAAGTGAGTTTAGACGTGGACTGTTAGGTAAAGTCCACCTTAGATCGAGATTATAAACTCATTTATAGTTCAGTGAGTCCCTAAATGAGCAAACCGCTATTATATTTCATATCTTCTTACATTTTTTTTATTCTTTACATTTTTTTTTTTAACCAAACATTAACTTAAACACCGGGGTGTATTTTGCAATTCTATTCAGGTACATCGCCAAGACATTCAATAATTCTCAATTTGGATTAATAGAAATCACAATCACAAGAATATAAAATTAATCAAAATCAATCACTGGCATATTTCTGTATAAATTTCGGATGAAATTCAATAGAGCAAAGACAAGACGTTTGGTGGACTCTTGCTCGAGAAAGAAACAACATGAACATCTTTAATCATGAATTTAAATTTCAGTTGGGTCCCAAAAAACCATTATTGAACTCGAAAATTCACTGAATTAAAAGTACTTAGAGAGTTTGAAATTTAATTAACACTGTGATGGTCAATGCTATAGCAAAAACAAGAGAACTTTTTATCCAATTCAAGGCACGAAAAAATGACTTGCTCTTTTTTTAAAGTTTTTCCTTTTGTAAATTTACCAAGCATGTTCAAGATGGTCAAAGTATTTTCCTTTTCTTTCTTACTAAACCAAACATGCATGCTTTTAATATCTTTTGCTTCTTTAGGTTAAAGCATATATTTAGTTAGATTAAAAAAACAATTCAGAGAAACTCTTGTGAAAGATCTCAAATCCCAAATGAGTTTAATAGAATAATATAAACAAGAAATTGAGAATATAAGTATATAAATATATTCTCCTTACAAGATAGTGCAGCTTCATGACCGTAGTTGCTGACAAGGCGATATAGGGAGGGCTAGTACTTAAAGATGAGATCCGGAAAGTCACCCAACTGGGTATGATGGGCCGCTATGGACGTCGTTTGTGAAATTTGGTGGAATGTTAGGATCCCAAATCCTACATGAGTTAAATAAAACAATATAAATGAGAATATAAGCTCATAGACACCCTTTTTTACAAGTCGGACTTTCAAGATGAATTTTGTTGTATATCTATTTATATTCTAGGTAGTATTTCAAAATACTACAAATCCCTAAAGAAGAATATTTTTAATTTGTGATAAACAATGGAATCCTAGTATGACTAGGGTAATAAAATCGTTGTCCATGTTTGATTAAAATTCTGAGATTTTAATCCCAATCAAACATGGAGTTATTATCTATAAATATAGAGCTTTCAAACTTCTTTTTTGATACACACAAAAATTAAGATCTTCTCCTATTATCAAAATAAGGAATCTTACATCTCAGTTTTGCGTTCTAAGCTGTCGTAATTGGTAGTGCAACCTTACGATGGTGTCATTGTATCTTAGAGATCAAGTCGCATAATGATGAGCAGAAAATATATCAATATTTACCGCCCATTTGACCTAATATTTTGTATGATTTCTCGGATTTTATGAACGTTTTGATGTGTTTTTGTGTGTTTTGCAGATAAATAAAATTTCGGGACTCAATGGAATCAATTCGGAGTTAAAACGACGAAAAACGGGTGAAAATGGGCAAAATGGGAAAATTAATGTTCACACGTCGCGACGCGCACATTTCTATGCATCACGACGCGCCTCAATTATACAGCATGTCGACACGTGTCATCACTTACGTCATCACTGCATCCTCACTGTAGCACGCATTGCGACGCACAACCTTCTCTGCGTCGCAACGCGCATCAATAATTCAGACTGTCGACAGCCGCCATCTACTGTAGCGCGCGTCGCGACGCGCAAGGCAAAATTTTGCCTATAAATTGAAGCTGATTTTATTTAGAATTTTCATACTTTCCTTAGCTTTCTTAATAAGGAACTGAAGATTGTATCTTGTTTGTATATATTAATAGTAATGTATTTTTATTTTTAGAAGTAATAATAGTTTATTTGTTTGTTTTATCTTTTATGTTTTGTAGTTAATTTCCGCTAGGGGAATGATGAAACTTTTAATATGAATAATTTAGGTTAATCTCCCTTAATTTATAATATATAAATTATCTTAAAACCTGACTTAATTGGATACCGCATTTATGGTCGGTTGGACTTAATTAAATTAATTTTAACCTGACTTAATTGGATACCACATTTATGATCGGTATGAATTAATTAAAACATGACTTAATCAGGATACCACCTATATGGTTGGTTGTTAATATAATGTAAATTTATATATTATAATAAGAAAGATTTATAGATTTGAAATATTAAAGGTGGATTCCCTAACCCCAATATTTTATTTTTAATCTAGGGAAGTGATGAAGCACAATATTCACGAGTTTAATAATTGATTTTCTTTATATATGTGTGATGTTTTGGCTTGTTTATTGAATCTTAACATTAATTCTTCTTATTCTCTGATCACCAATAAGATTGATGTGAAAAACTTAAAATGAACTTGACGAATGGATTACAAGTTTCAGCCTTAGATGATCTCGCATCTTAGAGATTTCCTTCCAGGATAGGAATATACATGTCGGGCGTGGGTAGCCACAATTGGAACTTAAACTTAAAGAATTCAGAGTTTCTTAATTAACATAGGATTATAATTAATTGGGTTACTTTGTGTATTTGCATTCGACCATCGGAAGAGGCTTATGCAGATCTTCGTGTTCCAGGTTAACAACTGATTTATTACACATGTATAAGAGAATCAATTCATCATTAGAATAATATTAGGCGGATTCACAACTCTATATGTTTTCTTTATTATTAATTTCCTTTGTTTTATTTTGTATTTTTATTAATTTATTTTAATCAAATCCAACTTCAACCAGCGAACAATCTCTTTCTTCCCTAATTAGATACCTGTAAACATTTACCGTCGATAATTAATAATAGTAAAGGAATTAAATCCTCGTGAGATTGATATTTTTATACTACTTGAGCGATACGTGCGCTTGCGTTACGTGTGTGATTCCACTGGTCAAGTTTTTGACGCCGTTGCTGGGGATTTATTTTTCTTGCGTTATTAATTTTGAAGTTATTTATTTTACTTGTATATACTTTTCTTTATTTTTATCATCTTTAATTTGTATTTGTTTCTTTTATTTCAGGTGGTTGAAAATAGATCATTATTGGGCGATGGAAGCATTAAGAGCTTTAAGATGTGAAGATACACCCCATATCAGGGAGCAGCAGTTTGATTTTCTGATGCCTGCTGTCCAGCCCAACAACTATCACTGGATGTCAGATACTAGCAATACAATATTTGCTCAATCATTTCAGAGATGTGAGATATGTGATGGTAACCACTCGAGCAATCAATGTATGCACCACTACAATTCAGGGTGGTAGAGCTATCAGAGACCTTCATATACAGAACCATCATATTTCACTGAACCATATTCTCCATCTTATCCATCATCAACCTATTTTTTTCCTCAAGAACCATAACCATCAGAGGAAGATCAGGTGATTAACATGCTCAAAGATTGGCTAAAGAAACAAGACGAAAAATTGGATGCAATATATCAAAGTCAAGTGGCAAACACAACAACTATACAGAGAATGACAACCAAATTTGATTTTCGGCAACTATACAGAGAATGACAGATCAAATGAAACAGTTTATTGAGAACCAGAACTACATACCTCACGGAGCATTTTCAGATGACACTGAAACAGCCTTCGAGTTTCATGATGACACCTTAACAGGTGAGGAGGCTGGGGTAGAGGTATCAGTTCAGGAGCCCGAACAAGCATAATCTCAATTTGATCTGGATAATTGTCTGGTCGCTGATTGCATCTGTGAGAAACAAGCAAAAGAGCTACCCGAGCCGTTCATACCAAACACATAGGATAAAGGCCTACAATCAGACATATCTTTACATTCTCATATTGACACTTATAGAGCATACATTGCACATATGTCAGATGAAGAGCTGAATGCAGAAATACTAAAATACATCTTTGACGAAAAATGGAACAAGATGCAGAGCAAAAACAAGAGCAAATATGTGACTATGTTGAAAATCTCATGACACCAGATAATACATCACAGCAGTGGGGAGTACATATCGAAGACACTGCCCAAAAGCTTGACAAAATGGCACAACCATTCAAAGTCGAGCACCATACGAGACCTCATGATTTTCTTTATTTCTTTTCAGGAACCACAAGAGCTTCAAAGTTTAAGAGGGTGGCACGAGCACTGAATTGAACAAAATTCTTTTGGTCACCTCACTGTTGGAAGAGACCCTTCAAAAGCAACGCATATGGGATCGTCCTCAATCGACATCCAAAATCACGTTGAAACCTCCTTGACGGATGGACTTCAGTCACGTCTGGCTGAAGACAATAAATTTAAAGCTAGTATGGAGGCAACCCATGCAAAATTTTATTTTATTGTTCGTATTTTGTGTACACATGTTGTAGAGTTTTTTTTAAAAAAAATTTTTGTATTATATTTACAGGGAAAATCATATACGGAGTATCTTAAGGCAAAGCAAGCCAGTGAAAATGGGGTTATCACATAATAATGTTTGACAAAATCGCGAAGATAAAAATTCAATTCATCAGAGATGGCAGAGTAAGAAGTCAACTATTGAGACGCATCTTAGTGGATATGTTCGAAGGATTCGCATTTTGCTGAAAAAAATATAAAATAAATAAAAATAAAAAAAACACGCTTCGCGACGTGGAAACCTCACACGTCGCGAAGCGATGACCTAACACGTGAACATCCCTAATTTTAAGGGTTGTGCATCGCGACGCGCATCACTCTGCGTCACGACGCGTACGTGATTCCAAGCCTAATACAACAGCCCACACATCAGTCTTCACAAATCTATCTCGGCTTCTTCATCTTCTTATTCATTTTCTTCAACTAAAACTCTCAAATCTACTCCCTCAACTCACCAAACACAAAACCCATCCACCAAAACACACTTCTAGCCTTCCATTTCGTGTAAGAATTTCAGATTTGGGGAATAATTTTGCAAATCTTCAGGTGAGTATTTGAAATCTTTCTTATTTTAATCTTTGATTTTATTATTTTTGTGAGATCTTTGTTGTTGAGTGTGGTTGTTGAATTCGTAGTATTGGGGGCGAAGTTTTTACGGTTGTGGAATAAATTGTGAAGTGTTAGTGTTTGGGTGAAATTTGGAATTCTTGAAAATTAGGGGAAACTCTGCCAAATTTTTTCTCAAAAGTTTTAAATTTTTTAAAAAATGGCCGCTAAGAGATCGCGAACCTCAGCGGCTTCTGGGCCGAGTTTCGATGCCTCTAAATTTTTATCGACAGCCGATGAGCGTCGTTATGAAAAGGGGACGGGATAAAAAGTCCCGATTATGGAGAGGGGTTTTGATATTGACCCCGATATGTACCCCCAAATTGATAGTATTATCGCCACCCGACACTGGCATAAGCTTTGCCAGCAGCCTACCCCAGCCTGCATACCAGTAGTCCGTGAATTTTATGCCAATGCTTACGAGCATCAGGTGTATCAAGTGTTAATTAGAGGTCAACAAGTGACATTTTACAGATCTACAATTAACCAGTTGTAGACACTGGTTTTCGCTCGAGGTCCACAATTGAGATTTTATCGAAAGGGGCGCTAGCGATCCTGCAAAACAAAGATGTAGAGTGAGCGGGAGTACTGCCCACCGGTGTGTTGGGTGCCGGGGGCACTCCGACGCTCAAGTCAGTAGTGGTAATGAGGTGCATTAAATCATAAGAGGAGGAGCAATGTCAGATGTTACCTTTATCCCCGTAGACTGCCGTGAGGGCGGTAGGTCGGAGGTGATTTGAGTTGAAGTGTGAGTGTCCTAAAGTCACGAGTAGGAGAGCTAGAAGTTGAATGTCCCCTCCTCATGGAGTCTCGTCTCCTATATATACATGCCCCAGTAACGTGTGCCTTTATTGCCATTTTGATTGCTCGTCCGTTGGGTCATGATAACGGTCGACTTCATGACTTGCAATTACTGCGTCGTAGGCTGGAACGGATGGGCTGTAAATGACATTTATGAGCATGGGCATTATGTGGACTGAGGTAGGGTGAGCCCCGATTATGCTTTGACCATGTGACGTTTCTCTGGACTTGGGCTTTATGAATCTCTAGGCCTCTATACACTTTAAACATTGGAGCTTCCTTTTGAAGTAGGAGCTTGGGCCTGGAATAAAAGGATGAAATTGTCCCTGGACCAAATTTGGCCCATACAGTTTGTCACATACTCTCTAAGTCAAGGAGTCCTTGGCTTGGAGAGTACATGATGCATGGGTCGCCTGGGACGATGTCATATTATGTCGGTGTACTCAAGCATTGATGCTGCTTGCTGATTGAACTAAACGAATGTCGAGTTAGAAGCTTGACTCTACAGGTGTCATTGGGGAAGTACCCAGTCATCCGAGCCAGACGATGGTCGGGATAATGAACTCGACTCTGCTAGACCCATTGGGGAAGTACCCAATCAATTAGACCAGATGAAGGTCAAATTACAAGTCACACGACATGTGTGTTCTATGTCTACAACTTGACTCGAGGTGAGTCCGTGGGGGATGTCCCCGGTCGACTGGACTTGATGAAACCAGGAAGTTATAAGTCACACGATATGTGTAATCCATGTCTACAACTTGACTCGTTGTGAGTCCGTGGGGGATGTCCCCGGTTGACTGGACTTGATGAGACCAGGAAGTTATAAGTCACACGACATGTGTAATCCATGTCTACAACTTGACTCGATGTGAGTCCGTGGGGGATGTCCCCGGTCGACTGGACTTGATGAGACCATGAAGTTATAAGTCACACGACATGTATAATCCATGTCTACAACTTGACTCGTTGTGAGTCCGTGGGGGATGTCCCCGGTCGACTGGACTTGATGAGACCAGGAAGTTATAAGTCACACTACATGTGTAATCCATGTCTACAACTTGACTCGATGTGAGTCCGTGGGGGATGTCCCCGGTCGACTGGACTTGATGAGACCAGGAAGTTATAAGTCACACGACATGTGTAATCCATGTCTACAACTTGACTCGATGTGAGTGAGTCAGTGGGGGATGTCCCCGGTCGACTGGACTTGATGAGACCAGGAAGTTATAAGTCACACGACATGTGTAATCCATGTCTACAACTTGACTCGATGTGAGTCCGTGAGGGATGTCCCCGGTTGACTGGACTTGATGAGACCAGGTCTTGAACCATGTCGTACGATATTTCTTACTAGTTTGGAGAACACGAATAATGAAAGTAAAGAGGAGCAAGTACTCCTACTTGTCACCTGTAGGATTTGTTGAGTAATTATATCAATAAGCTCTATCGGTCGGCCCAAATGTTGATCCATCTAGCTGTTTATCAGGTGGATGAGAAGCATATTATTTTCATTTGTATATGTCGACTAATGAATGTATTATACCTGTGGTATGAGATTATTCTGACGGCCCTTCAATATACCATATGAGGGTACAAGGGCTAGAAACAGAGCCCAAAGAAAAGACCGAAGTCCAAAAATACAAAAGCCCATGAAGCCGACTATTCTAAAACAACAGAATAGGCTCCGAACCAATAGTCATTCAAGCTCATGAGAGCCCAAAACCTGACTAAATCCAACAGAGTAAATAAGCTATTCTACAGTCGGCTAAACCAATGACAGGTCCCAAGGTTGAAAGTAATAAGATAAGCAAAAAGAAGACACCATCCATCTGCTAATAGTTTCTACCATGTCGAATGAGACCCTACCATGAAAATTAAAAGAAAACAAGGACCAGGACAGAAACAAAAGAACAAAGCTGTTAATAAATCCCAAAAAGGAATTACTCCAAAATTAAGCCATACGAACAAACAAAGCTCAGTCACTATCAAACTCCACTCTATGCATATAGCTCAGCCTACTATCAAGGCAAACACACTCGTGGCTTTGAAAATTAATAAAGCTTTTGAGCCCAAGAGTTATGCCCAAGCTTTCATATGAATATATGGTCGAATAAAGATAAATTGAACAACACAAGCATGAAGCCACACTGAGACTACCAAAAAGCAAAAGACAAGTACCAGTCTCCGCGCAAAGGGCCAAAATCAGGCCTTCGTGTTTACCATGTCGAATGGAATCTTACGCCCAGATGAGTCGAAATGCCTCATGTCGACAGGGAGAAAGATATGTGGTCCGATTCCGATGTTCTCTCATTCTCCATTTATAAGGGATCAAGACAAATGGTTCGTGTCGTTTAGTAACTATGGCAAGTGGGTCGTTTGGTTGCTATTTAATGTGGTATTCTGTCGAGTGGTAATTTATTATGGCCAATTTCCGCTTCTCTGTCTGAGGCTGCTTCTTCTATCCAGATCAATTCCCAAGCTGTTACCCCTAACAAAGCAACTCCATGTGGTTCATTGAGCCGACAGAAATCGGCGGGTGGCAGATCAGTTGATTGCGCTCTTTCATCCTCATCTGCCTCTGCTCAGCCCTCCCTGAAAGGGAGAAAACATGCCTTGATAAAGCATTTAGAGGCGACGAACTTCCGAGATTGGTGCGAGAATGAGTGTGTTTGCTTATTGTCGCATGAGGTAATGGGTCGTGTGATGGGCAGTCTGTATGTCTCATCCCAACACATGAATCCTTCTTGTAGAACAAAATAATGTCTGCCAACTGTTCAAGAGAATGTCACAATGGCATTTTAATGAAATTCTGGAAACAAATCTGACTCTTCGTCGGGTGGTGCTTGAGTGGATGGTATGCCAGCAGAAATCAGGCTTGAGGTTCTCGCTTTACTAATGAACCAACAGCTAATGGGTCGTGTGTTTATTGTCTTTTTGCCCGTCCTTGTCAATTGAAGTAATTAGAGATGCCTTCTATTGATATAGTCTGAGCATCTGAGCTTTTCCTATGATGTCCGGGATCATAAAACTTGCATGCTCTGGCTATGCTTCTCTCTGATTTAATCGATGTGGACTCAACTATGTGGCAGGTGGGTTTCGTGTTTGTGGTGTTTCGTTTGAGCTGTGGGTTTTGATAGATTCTGTGGATTGTTGGAAGTTTGGCATTTTGGGCTGAGTGAGCTTTCAGGCTATCACGTACTCTGGGACAACTTGTGAATTGTGTGAAGGTTGTGATGGAGTAGAATTATTACAAACAGTCTATGATGATATAGCAGGATGCTGTGATTTCAATTCAGAAGCCAATTTCTCTGTGTGTGTGGAAGATTCACATACTTGGGCAGGTTGGGTTAGTCACTTGCTAGAGGCAACATGAGGAGGATTACTAACAGCTCCCAAATGTTTTGTCGATCCAGAAGAATTTTCCCGATCCATAGATTTTGTGTAGGATACTGAACCGCCACCCTGTGTTGCTCTTATATTTTGAATTTTTTGAATCAGACATCAATTCAACGGAGTTACTGCTCAGAGCACCAGACCCCGATGAGCTTCCATTTACTGTAATATTCTGCTGATTATTGGCCTTTGGATATACAGGTACAACTTTCTTATCTGAAGGAGACTGAATGATTGATATGTTAAAAGGCATTTTTGGTTGATTCATGCTTCTCATGACACGACCATATTTAGTGGGCAAAGGCTTTCCATTGGATAATTTAAGGCAAATCATGCAGTGACACTCGCCATCTCTAGGGATTCCTTTCTGATTACTTAGTTGCAGACATTTTAAGTGAAATCCTTTCTCACAACCATCACAAAGAACGACTGTTTCCACCTCATTGGCGGTAAGTTTGCAAATTTGGCAAGTCAATGTCTTGTTCATATATTCCCTTGAAGGAGGGGTCCATGTGGGATGCTTCGGATGCAATACCTTCTGAACAAATTTAGCAATTTCATTGTGATTGTTGCCAAATTGTGGAGCTTGGACAAGATTTGTGCCTTGCGAAGGCTGATGCATGGTAGACATATTCCCAGGTGTAGTTTGACTAACGAATGGACTAAAGCTGTGATTTCTTGCAATTTGAGGAGCAAGCCGTGATACGTCAGCAGGTCCTCAACCTTCACAGGATTATGACTTGGCACCTTATTTTCTAGTCCTGGTTTGGCAGATAAGGTAGTTTGGGGCTGTACAGACCAAGTTGGAGCATTCACTAATGGATGATTTGCAGAAGCATTTGCTTGGACTTGTGATACATGTGAAGACCCATTTGATCCTCCATCCAATTTACTTTGCAATCTCTCCACACTGGGCATTGCCATCAAAGATGAATCCCTTCCTGTGTGACTGCTAGGCAACCCAATGGAGGCTATAGTTGCTCTTGCATCATTGTTTCGTAATTGATATGGCAGAGATGTAGAAGTTGCAGCATGAACATGGACATGAGGCGATGAAGCAGGAAACCCTCTCGAGGATAGAGTTGGTGAGGAACTTATTTTATCTGATAGAAACATGCGAACTATATGTGATGTCCCACGGTTTTCAGCTGTCGTACCAAAACTTGTTTGCAACGGGTGGGAAGTATAAGTAGTCGGTTGTGTTGCAAAATTCTTGGATTCTTCCATGTTCCTCTTGCAAAAAGAAGCCCCAAGGGTTGACATCATAATTATGGGCTTATGCATGTGGGATGACACAAATGGACGTAGGTTGGGCCATCACATAAATGGTGCAATGAGGCTGCGTGGGAATTGTTGGAGGGTTCCAAAGTCACCTTCCTATGTGATGTGGGATTCTTTGTAGTTCTAAAGTTGACTCACTTGGTTGCACGTGGGTGAATATTTGTTGGCTTTTGGACCAGTCTGGACGCTTATTGGGCTTTCACATGCGCCATTTCATGGACTTCATGGATTGGCACGTGGGTTCAGTTAACTGAATAAATGGGCTTTTTCGTGGCCTGCCACGGCAATTGGATGGCCGGTCTCATTTCGTGGAGGGCTGGTCCGTATGTTGGGACAACATGGATGTTTCATGATGGGCGGTCTTTGAGTGATCTGATCATGGTCACGAGGCAAAGAGCTTTCTCCAATTGGAGTATCTTCTTTAAGCCGAGTCTACATCTTCACAGCGTCGAGTGGGACACTCACATCGTGATGGATCTTCGTGTCGAATGGATCTTCATCCATTCGTTAATCATACATTCAAGTCGTGCCGACTGAAACCTTTGCCTCTAGATAAGAACTTTCCTCCTAGTGTTGAGTGGAGTCTCAGACTAGCTAGAACTTCTTCCATCTCATGTCGGATGGGATCTTAAACAAGTGTCAACGCTTATTATGTGGGGTGTCGAGTGAAATCTTTGGCAAGTGACAAGCTACACAAAGTAATATCAATTGGGACATCCTCAACAACACTCTAATATCGAGTGGGGCATCCCTAACAAGTTATATGCCAGACATTGTGAATGTCGATTGAGTCATCCATAACTATTGCCTAGTTGTAAATTGTTATGTCGACTAGGACACCCATAGCAAGTTTCATACTATAAGTTATAATACCAACTATGACATCTATTACAAGTCCCTAGCCACATATTGAAGTCGACTGGGACACCCATAAAAATTATCAAGCTATATAGTATAGTATCGACTGGGACATCCATAACAAGTCCCAAACTATGACACCTATTATAAGTCACATGCCTTTCTAATGTCGACTGAGACATCATCAAAAGGTGCAAGACATACCTGGTAATGTTAACCAAGATGTCCACGCCAAGTCTTCATTTGGGTACGTCGACTGGGACACCGTCTTCATGCCAAGTACTTGTTCCTTATAGAAGTCCATAAGAGACAACCCAATCACGTAGTATGGAGCTGAAAGCAATCCATGCACTCTAAGGAAGATGACCATCATTTCACATGTAGTAAGAGGTTGATGACAATCAACCCATGGATCGTTATGTGTGTTAGGGTCGTAGATAGATATGTCTTTGCTTGCTAAGAATCGCTAGGGCCCCACAGTGGGCGCCAAATTGTAGACACTGGTTTTCGCCCGAGGTCCACAATTGAGATTTTATCGAAAGGGGCGCTAGCGATCCTGCAAAACAAAGATGTAGAGTGAGCGGGAGTACTGCCCACCGGTGTGGTGGGTGTCGGGGGCACTCCGACGCTCAAGTCAGTAGTGGTAATGAGGTGCATTAAGTCATAAGAGGAGGAGCAATGTCAGATGTTACCTTGATCCCCGTAGACTGCCGTGAGGGCGGTAGGTCGGAGGTGATGTGAGTTGAAGTGTGAGTGTCCTAAAGTCACGAGTAGGAGAGCTGAAAGTTGAATTTCCCCTCATCATGGAGTCTCGTCTCCTATATATAATGGCCCAGTAACGTGTGCCTTTATTGCCATTTTGATTGCTCGTCCGTTGGGTCATGATAACGGTCGACTTCATGACTTGCAATTACTGCGTCGTAGGCTGGAACAGATGGGCTGTAAATGACATTTATGAGCCTGGGCATTATGTGGACTGAGGTAGGGTGATCCTCGATTATGCTTTGACCATGTGACGTTTCTCTGGGCTTGGGCTTTATGAATCTCTAGGCCTCTATACACTTTAAACATTGGAGCTTCCTTTTGAGGTAGGAGCTTGGGCCTGGAATAAAAGGACGAAATTGCCCCTGGACCAAATTTGGCCCATACACCAGTATTATTGGTTGTCTGATATGGAGGTAGATGAATACACTTCAGCCATGAAGCATCTGGACATGGCTCATCTAACACAAACACTTTGCATCCCCGATACTGTTTGGAATATGAGCAGCAATGAGGAATATTTGAAGATGAGCTCTATGTATCTCAAACCGAATGCTAAGGTTTGGTTTCATTTCCTGGCCCGTACAGTACTGTCAGACACCCATATCACCAAAGTTACCAAGGAACGAATGATCATGTTCTACTCTCTGTTGGAGGGACATACAATTGATGTAGGAGGGCTAGCTTCAACCAATATCGTTCGGAGGACACATTCTGCTCAAACTGGCCTGCTGTACTACAGCTTGATCATAAACCTATTGATAGAAACCTGCCTGGAACAAAGCCAAGCAAACCTCTCCACGTGTTCTAAGCCCCAAGAACCGCGAATCTTGATTTTGTAAGAACAAAATCCTTCCAATATCAAGTCCAACCCTTAAGGAACATTGCCCTTAAAAACCTTTCTTTATTTCTTTGGAGAATCCTGAAGAGCGATACAGCGCCACAACGCTTGCCACACGTTGATAAGCTTTTGTTCCGTAAAACCAAGGAAGAATCCACTCCCTCAAGATGACACAAGTCAATTTGTTTTGTAAAAAGATATATTATTGGTTAATTATCCATTACAATGAATAATGCCCCTTTAAATAGGTGGCTAACCCTAATTCTACCAAAATATAATAAAACCCTAATAAAATACTTGAAAATATCGTTCATGGGCTTTGTAATTTAATTAATGTTCAGCCCAACACTTAAACAACACATAACTTAAAAAAAATATAAAATATAAAAACTATAGGGATATATTGCGTCGTCATTTAGACCATGAAGGAAACCGAACTGGACTTTGATGAAAACTTAAAAGTTGTAGAGCTACGAGTTCTCTTTTCAATGCAACTTGAATCGCCAAAATCGGACATCGGATGAGAAATTTACGTCCAAAATATGAAGACTGCATAAATCCCGCCACTGCTAATGCACTATTCGGAAATAAAGCCCAAAATCAATCAAGGCAGCCCATGCACGTCCTAGACCCATTCCAATATTGATTTAGACATAATAAAGCCTTCACATAATGTCTCATGCATGGACCAAACTCCAGAACCCAATGAATCTTCCAAATCCACCAAAATGGCCCAAATACACCAATTTGACCAAGCCATGCAATCAGCCACAACTTCAAGTTAACTTGGCCCAACAAACAGAGCTCATTCTGGATCACATCACCTATGCATGCTGGCTAGGGTGCCCGTCGATCTAAGGGAAGAAACGATGTAGCCCATCACTGTATTATCTACACGAATCATACAACAACTCCAAGCAGAAGGGCCATCACAGACCAGTACCTCCTCGACACCTGCAATACCAAAACAGCAACCTCAACCCACGCGGCGACCATCGTGACCTCGCTTCATGTCACAATGCGTAGAGCAATTGGAATCTCATGTCGATTACATTGCTCAACTGCTTCAACAAATGGCACACCATCAGGGATTGGGTGATAATCAGATTCCAGCCTATCCAGGGGACAACAACGAAGATGATGATGGGGCTGAGGCTTGACTAAACCACGTTAACATTATTTTCTTATCTTTATTTTTTTTTCTAAACGCATTGGAGACCATGTTAGATTTAGGTTTGAGGGTGGGGATGTTTATGTTTATTATTTATCTTCTCCGTTATTTTTTCTTTCCTACATGTTTTTCTTCCGTGCATGTCATGTGTCTTGCGTCTTGCATGTTTTGCGTGTCTTAATTTTTACATGTTTTATTCAAAAAAAATCTAATGATGAGATTGTTTGTTTTAGTAAAAAGTTATAGGAAATGATAAATGCTAATTTCACTGTTATCCTATATTTTGAGCATAATATCTAGGTCAGACTCATATGCACTTTAAAAAAATAGTTTTACAGTAGTTAGATAATAAAGAATTAATAAAGTGACTAGTTGAAATAATCAGTGGATGATGAATGACCGTTTGCCTGAATATATGTTTCTGTCTACATTTATTTATGATGTGCGGTATGATGATGATATAAAACAAATTGATGAATAAAAACTGACCAAGCTCTTACTTAGTAACCAGACATCTTGACTGGCCAGCAGTGACTGTTCGCGTCAAACAGTACAGCTTGAGTTAGTTAATAAATAAGCTTTTACTCAGTAATCGGACATTTTGCCTCAGTAAGTAGTGATCGTTCGAGTCAAAGGGTAAAGCTTAAAAAAAATCTCATACCACACTTTGCGCATATAGTATCAGACATAACAATTTTTAGATAATCAGGTTGGTTTGACCCATTAACTACTGAGAATTGAGTCAAACTCATCTACTTAATAACTTAGAATCAAAACTGTTTATAAAGCTATTCACACACACACACTTAGAGTCTGATTTAGATACTTTGGTCAAATGAATGGGTTTTAGTTGTAGTGTGCATTTTGAAAGTTCATTTAACTTTGTTGCTAGACATTCTCTGAGGATATTGTATATATAACTATTATTTTCGTTTATTTTATTTATTTCTTTTGTTTATTTTGTTTTTATGTGTGATTGCATGTGCAAGATTAACGTTTGTGGGTATCGTCGTTGTAAACCCTCACGAGACTATAATTTGTCCACTAGGGATACCTAGGGGTTTAAAGCCTTGTTGCATACGCTAAATGCAATCGTGATCCCTATAAAAAATGGCTTAGTTTAATTGTTTATTTCATTTTGTTTCCGTTTGTTTTGCTCGAAGACTAGTAAAATGTTAGGTTTGGGGGTGTGATGAGCGGAAAATATATCAATATTTACCGCCCATTTGACCTAATATTTTGTATGGTTTCTCAGATTTTATGAACGTTTTGATGTGTTTTTGTGTGTTTTGCAGATAAATAAAGTTTCGAGACTAAATGGAATCAACTCAGACTAAAACGATGAAAAATTGAAAATTATTATTCATGCGTCGCGACGCGCATATTTCTATGCGCCACGACGCGCCTGAATTATTAAGCCTATAAACACGCGTCATCAATTACGTCATCACTGTAGTACGCGTCGTGATGCGTAACCTTCTCTGCATCGCGACGCACATCAATAATTCAGACTGTCGACAACCGCCATCTACTGTAGCGCGCGTCGCGACGCGCAAGGTAGAATTTTGCCTATTAATTGAAGCTGATTTCATTTAGAATTTTCATACTTTCCTTAACTTTGTTAATAAGGAATTGATGATTATATCTTGTTTGTGTATATTAATAGTAATGTATTTTTATTTTTAGAAGTAATAATAGTTTGTTTGTTTGTTTTATCTTTTATGTTTTGTAGTTAATTTCCGCTGGGGAAAAGGTGAAACTTTTAATATGAATAATTTAGGTTAATCTCCCTTAATTTATAATATATAAATTATCTTAAAACCCGACTTAATTGAATACCGCCATTATGGTCGGTTGGACTTAATTAAATTAATTTTAACCTGACTTAATTGGATACCGCATTTATGGTCGGTTGGAATTAATTAAGACATGACTTAATCGGGATACCGCCTATATGGTCGATTGGTAATATAATGCAAATTTATATATTATAATAAAAGAGATTTCTAGATTTGAAATATTAAAGATGGATCCCCTAATCCCAACATTTTATTTTTAATCTATGGAAGTGATGAAACACAATATTCACGAGTTTAATAATTGATTTTCTTTATATATGTGTGATGCTTTGGCTTGTTTATTGAATCTTAACATTAATGCTTCTTGTTGCCTGATCACCAATAAGATTGATGTGGTAAACTTAAAATGAACTTGACGAAGGTGATTTCAGGTTTCAGCCTTAGATTCAATAGCTCATGATCTCACATCTTAGATATTTCCTTCCAGGATAGGAATATACCTGTCGGGCGTGAGTAGCCACAATTGGAACTTAAACTTAAAGAATTCAGAGTTTCTTAATTAACATAGGAATATAGTTAATTGGGTTACTTTGGGTGTTTGCATTCGACCATCGGAAGAGGCTTATACAGATCTTCGTGTTCCAGGTTAACAAATGATTTATTACACATGTATAAGAGAATCAATTCATCATTAGAATAATATTGGGCGGATTCACAACTCTATATGTTTTCTTTATTATTAATTTCCTTTGTTTTATTTTGTATTTTTATTAATTTATTTTAATCAAATCCAACTTCAACTAGCGAACAATCTCTTTCTTCCCTAATTAGATACCTGTAAACATTTACCGTCGATAATTAATAATAGTAAAGGAATTAAATCCTCGTGAGATTGATATTTTTATACTACTTGAGCGATACGTGCGCTTGCGTTACGTGTGTGATTCCACTGGTCACACAACTGAGTCCTTGTTGCACCAGGATATTATCCCAAAGAAGTGTAATTTGGTCTTAAGGATAATGCCTCATGCGCGCCTTGGCATTATTTTTATCTCCGTTTTAGGTTGTTCACCAGCTCGTTGCATCACATTACTAGTTCTCGTTTCTTTCTGTTGAGATAAAACACACACAATAGAGGTGAATTGAGAGAAAACTCTTCTTTATTTTCACTAAACAAAGAATTACAAAGCTTGCAAATCCAAGCTTTACAAAAAACTCTCAAACACTTTACTCTCTATTATACACTCACTTATGAGTTCTGGGATTTCTGGGATGCATTTACAATGGGTGAATGGCTCCTTTTATAGTGTCCAAGACGCGTGAACAGTGTCACACGTCTTGGACACGTTTTGCCAACTTTCATTTGACAACTTGAAGCTGTCCTCTCAACTTTCGGCTGAGCTTGTTTTGCATGCATGTGCATGCCTTGCTGGCTTAAACACTTCCTTGCATTCCTGATTCTTAGTGTTGCTGAACACAAATTGTGGAGCTGGTTGTGTTGCAAGCTTCAACGTCAAAGCTGCTAACCTGCATCAAGTTATTAATCATCATCACGCTAGTTTGGTGCTTCACGTGGATTAATTGTGCATATTTTATCATCATCAACTCATCTTTAACAATCTTTGGTTATTGATCATTATTTACTATTTGGATCTTTTGGCTCATTGCTCGTGTTTGACTGGTTGCTAATTTAAGTTGTGTTATTTGTTTGCTTCAATTGCTACAGTTTAGTTAGTTAGGGTTACAAGAGTTGTTGATTAGTGCACTCATATTATTAATATTTTCCATTAATCTTAAGACCAAATATTATGAGTGATATCGCCATAACGTCTTCGCCCTCTACTGCTACTCCTGCTCATGCTCATGTTCCTTCATCAATGGCTTCAATGGCTTCCGCTCTTATCAATGCTAAAAGACTGCAATATATCTAAAATAGTGCCCTTCAATAGAGATCACTCCAAACGATGGCAAGAGAATGTCTATGATATTCTTGAAGTGCATGACCATGCAAACACTCTTAAAGCGTCACCACCAACCATTGGGTGCGAGGATTATGACAAGAAATTTGAGGGCACATATGTTAGTAATAAAATTTACAGGTACACAATTCTGAACACTTTATCTAGTGCTTTATATAACGTCTATTATCCTTATTAATTGCATCAAAAATATGAGACCTATTAAAAAATTATATGGTAGAATATGATGGTACTGTAGGCATTGCATTTTCGCATGTGAAACCCGATGATGAGCCTCATTTGGAGGCACTACCTTTTGAGTCACGAAAGCCGCGGGAAACGGATATCGGAAGGGGAAATTCAGGATAAACAAGCTCACTGTCTTCGTTGGTGCTGGGTTCGTTACTTCGTTCGAACGGGAAACAGATTGCGGACGTTCGTGCCGCGTGCGAGGAGGCGTTCGAACGGAGCCGGTAATTCTGGTTTTGCTGCTAGCCTCACACCCCAGCCCATTTAGCTCCCCAAAGCCCATAAAACACATCCCAAATTAAATAAATAAATATTAACATTAAATAAAATATTTAAATCATTTACCAATTAAATAAAACATAAATAAAATCATGCCTAATAAAATAAATCAAATATATTATACTAAAACTAAAAATAAGATTTGCCTAATTAAAATCAATCTTAACCAATTAAAGCCAATCAAATATTTGACTTCCTAAATAAATAAAATATTTTGTCCCCCCCTCAATCCTTTGATTTCCTTGTTAAAACTAAATCATATCCTAATTAAATGCACAAAATCCCTTCCCTTGTCAACCCTAACCCTTCTCTATATAAACAACCCCTAACCAAAGCCATCATCTCCTTGACACATATAATTCACACCCAAACTCTCTCGAAATCTCTCTAGACTCTCTCTACACACAACCCGACTAAACAAAAGAAAAACACTTCACACATACACAAGAAAGAAAACAAAGAAACCACCACAAGTCACCACCCTCCATAGTCGAATCCAAAACCTACAACCACCCTCCATAGCTGAATCTAAAGCACCAAACTCACCCTTAGCCGAATCCTAAAACAACGCCTAAACAACCTCCTAGATTACCTTAAACAGTAGCCCAAATCCTTAAAAAACAGTAACATAAAAACTGCATAGATAATCTTAAAAATAATCACATATAATTGCACTAAGAACCCACACAAACTTGGAATAGTTTATTGAAAACGTTAAAACAGGTGGCCCGTGCAGTGAGCAGCAAGACAGAAGCCGAATAGGAGCAGAACGGAGTTCGAACCGTAAGCAAAACAGCGAAGCAGTGAGCTAGGACGTTGAACCAGTGGACCAGAAAGTTACGGAGCTTTACCCCCTTTTGATTTCCGTGGAACGCGAGTCCGAGAGACGGCTTAAAAGGTTAGACCTGAGGGTATCTTTCACACTTATTCTCATTTTATTTTCTGGTCATTTATTTTGATTATATTTTCATATTTGTGGTATCCGTTGTGTGTATGATGTATGTTTGTGGGTATTGGATGAATGAGAGATGTGTCAACTCTCGCTGGGTATATCGGATGGAAACCCGGACATAAATTTCATAGCCGATTCCGAATGGACGGTAATATGATCTGTACTCGGGCCACAACTCCACGTACCGCTTGGGTAAACGGCACCATCTTTCTTTTGTTGTTGTGTTGCTTTTGTTTATTTAGTTTTCTTTACTTGAATTCAATATGTTGTTTAGTTATGCATGATTCAACCAAGCGCATGGGCTTAGTGAGTTAGTCCAAAGGTCCTCCATTGGGAGACAAAGAGCCGAAAAGGCCACCTTTGTGACACTACTTCGCCGCGCCGGTTGATGTGTGTTCGGTTGGATGCGAGATACGTTCAATCGGGCATACTTAGTTTGACTTATTATCTTTTATGTATGATTCAATCAAGCGCATGGGCTTAGTAAGTGGAATGAAAGATCCCTTATGGGGAGGGGTTAAACCCGTTACCACGATGCTTTGCCGCGCCGGTTGATGTGTGTTCAGATTGGATGTAAGATGTGTTCAATTGGGCATACTTGTTGATATGATTGGTTCTATTCTTGTATGTGTGATGTGATGCGCATGGGCTTAGTATGTTGGTCTAAAGGTCCTCTCTTTGAGAGATCAAGAGCCCCAAAAGGTCACCTTTACGGCAGTACTTTGCCGCGCCCTTTTTATTTTGTGTTCATGTATTGCGTCCCATTTCATGCATCAGGTCTGTTCCCGTTCGAACGCGTTTACGAACGCAACTCGAACGCGCATGTGTTTTTGCCTTATCATGTGTCAGGTCTCATTTCCGTTCGAACGCGTTAACAACGCCATACGAACGTGAGCATTCTGTCTCATTTCCGTTCGAACGCGTTAACAAACGCCATACGAACGTGAGCATTCTGTCTCATTTCCGTTCGAACGCGTTAACAAACGCCATACGAACGTGAACCTTCTGTTTTCCGTTCGAACGCGTTTACGAACGCTACAACGAACGAACGCACCCACTGTCTTAGTTTCATAATGCATCAGGTCCGGTTCCGTTCGAACGCGTTCTCGGACGCTACACGAACGCGAACCTTCTGTTTACCGTTCGAACGCGTTTACGAATGCTACACGAACGCGCACCCACTGAATCGAGTCATCTTCATTAGGTTTCATGCATAGTTTTCCTAGTAGCTATCCCCACATGTATGAATACAACTATGTTATGAATTACAATCCATATGCTTGTGTCATGTATAACATTTGAGTATTATTTCTTGTGGTATATCGGATGGAAACTCAGACGTAAATTCCGTAGCCGATTCCGAATGGACGGTAGTGCGGTCTGTACTTGGGATACAATTCCACGTACCACTTGGAAAAGTGCCCATATGTATGTTGTATGGTTAATATGTGTGCTTGTGTTTTCTTGAATGTATATGCAAATAAAGTTGTATGTTTGTTGCTATTTTGATATATGTTAAGCATGCGATTTTAGATATGATATATGTGAGATGTGTACATAAGTTTTATTTTGCATATGAGAATTTAGAAGCATGATACTCTTGGAAATAAGTGTTACTTAAGCTTGATTAAATTATTACATAAATCCTTTCATTACAAGTGACATGAGTAAGGGACCATTCCGAACCCAACGGTTTGAGGTCTTCCCTTGCGAGGGGTGAGTGCGGCCTTAAATCTTTGTCCCGGTTCACACCGGGTGGCGACTCCATGTTATTTCGTACTTCCCAACTAGGCCGCGAGCCTAGGAACGGCGTCGCCCAGGTCCTGTGTCCTACAGTCTGGCGACTCCACTGGGGATATGAGAATTGGCCCCGAAATATTGTCTTGTAATGAGTGGATTTATGTTTTAATTGGCCATGTCTATAGTGGATAAGTGAGGGTTTAATCAAGGGCACTTTGAGGCTAGGTAATGGTTTGGTGTCTTCCTTCACTCACTACCTTTCTAGAAGGAAAAGCTGTGAGGATACCTACATGACCATCTACTCGTAGCCTTTGTGATGGACTAATTTGGAGGACTCGTTGTTTATTCCTGACACCAAGCGATAAGAGCCTAAGAGGCTTGGGTATTTAAGTGAGCCTCGCTCCACCTTCCCTCTGGGGAATCTACAACGGGAAATCCATTTGACAGTCCGTCACACACCATAGCTCATTGGCACGTACCTTAGTGTATAAAAAGGGATACGCTCACTTGGTCGCTTGAACCCTTGAGTGGGGAGACCTAGTTGTGGGCTATCCTTCGCCGTGAGAGCCTTTGTCCATACTCTTGCAAATCCACCCCTAGACCGGTTTATATGGTTAAAGTAACAATTATTTCCTTGAGTATGTGCTTGTGGACCATCCTCATTTGGATGCAGTTGGACTATTGTCAGAAATGCGGGCTTGCTGGGCCATTTAAACTGGAGCAAGTTCGTACTGTATGACTATTAGGCCCAAGGCTTCTGAAATGTTGATGGGCCATTATGTGAAAAATTATTATGTTATGTTTGTATTATCTCCCTTCTATGCTTATGTTTGGGAACATCACCGTTTGGATCCATTTGGACCATTTGTCATGGGATATGGGCTTGTTGGGCCATTTAAACTGGGACAAGAAGTATTTCATGACTATTGGGCCAAAACTTCTAAGTGATTGATGGCCACCTTGTGCTTGTTTTCGGAATATTATCATTTGGATTTAGTTGGGCTCTTTGCCATAAGACATGAACTCGTTGGGCCATTTAAACTGGGACGGGTTCACCCTTATGACAGTTGTCCCAAAGCTTCTAAAATGATAATAGGCCGATTTGTTTGAGAATTTTATTTGATTTAATATATGTTAAATATCTCTTATGCATATCATGCATACATATACCCTGTTAACATCCTCTGTGTCTTAAAAGACACCATAGATACCGTTTGGGTTAGAGAAGGAACCAGACTCACTAAAAGAACAAGTATGAGTGAATCCGATAATGAGGTGTCCCGTATGGATCAGTTAGAGAATGGTCTCGCCAAGATCACTGAACAGTTGCAGGCTTTGACTACTGCTATGGCTGGTATAGCTGGGTCTCGTGCCGGGGTCATTCTGGGGATGTGAGGCAAGAGGAATCTCCGAACAGATTGGGGGATGATATCCCCGCTTTTGATGATGATATGGCAGAGTATGCAGCAGGCAGAGTATCTGGGTCTCAGACAGAGTTACAGAAACTTCGGGATCAGGTTGAGTCGGTTACCCGCAAGATGAGGGGTAAGAATGAGGATTTGCTGGATTATGACACTTTGACTTTTGAGGAACAGTTGCCTGCACAGTTCAAGATGCCGGATATGGCTAAGTTCAACGGGAATGGGGATCCGAGGGTGCATCTCTCCGACAGTTTGTATCAGTCATGAGTTCAGTTGGCTTATCTCAGCGCCAGGTACAGAAAATGTTTGGAATGTCGCTTGAAGGAGCTCCCGTGGTATGGTACCACAGTTTGGAGAAGAAAGTAAAGGAAGATTGGAGGGAGTTGCCGATGCTTTCCTGAAGCAATATGTCACTGACTTGGAGATCGATCTGTCACTCCGTGATCTGGAGAATGTTAAGCAGAAAGCGGAGGAGAGTTTTAAGGAGTATGTGGACCGGTGGAGGGGTCAGTTATTGAAAATGCAGACTAGGCCTTCGGAGAAGGATCAGATCAAGATGATTATCAAGGGCACCAAGCCCTCCATTTATGGCAAGTTGAGGAGGATGACCTCCATGATTGCAGACTTTCGGCAGTTGAGGGAAACTGTCATGGATATTGAGGAAGAAGAGGCCGAGAATAGAAATTTCTATGGTCTAAACAGGAGGCCCATTGGGGGAACATCGGGAACAAAGCCCGTTTCTGCTGAAGTTGCTGCTATCCGGAACAGGCAGTTTTCCAACTTGGGAAGGCCCCTGTCTAAGGTGCTAGAGAAATTGAAGAGGCAAGGGCTCTTGAAACCCTTGGATACCAAACCATTACCCAATCCCCTACCATCACATTATAACCTAACCTTTACTGCCACTTCCACCAACAAAAAGGCCATGACACCGACAACTGCGCCCGACTCCGCCATGAAATCCAAGACCTAATAGACTCCAAGAAAATACCCAACCCAGAAACAGAACAGCCCGACACACACAGAAACCCCTTACCCAACTACCGTGCTGTACCACCACCAGCCTACATGATCAATTCTGGCCTCCCAGAAGACCTTGTCCTAAAATCCTTTCACCCCTCAAGCCTTTTGCCTGGGAATCTGGGATAGTACTAGTGAGGATGAGTCTGAGCAGAAGAAAAGCTTTTGGCTTGATTTCTCTAGCAGTGATGAGGAGGAAGTAAGGGGAATGACACGTAGCGGTCGTTTTTATAATGATATGGCGGAAAAGGGTAAGGAAGCTTTGACAGATGGTAGAGAAGTGGTTGAGACTGCAGAAAATACCGAAGGTGATGTAGTGCTAAGGCAATTGAGGAAGACTAGAGCACAAGTCAGTATCTGGGAACTATTATGTGCATCTCGGGAGCATAGACAGGCTATGGTTGAGGCCTTGAGCAAGATTGTGGTACCGGAGGATGCCAACCCCGCAATGTTTGTTGGGTCGGTTCAGAAGGAAGCTTTGCAGATATCCTTTTCTGAGGATGAACTCCCGGCGGAGGGGAGAAATCATAACAGGCCTCTATTCATCAGGGCCGAGGTGAGGGGCAAGAAAACTTCATGTGTGATGGTGGATGACGGTTCGTCCATCAATGTGTGCCCGTTGAAAATTCTGGCAAGATTGGGTATGAAAGCAACAGACTTGGACCCCTCTAGTATGACTATTAAAGCTTATGATGACAGTAAGCGGGGAGTTGAGGGTACCTTTGTGGCTATGGTCAAGGTAGGGCCGATTGAAGATGAGGTTGAGTTCACAGTGCTGGACATCCCAGCCACTTTTGCTTTATTGTTGGGAAGGCCTTGGTTTCACAAGCTTGGGGGCGTGCCTTCCACTTTGCATCAGATGATCAGATTCCCGTATGAGGGAGAGATTGTTACCATCCGGGCTGAGTTAGACAATGTCGTGGCTGCCTTGGAGATACTACCTTTCACGAGGGTTCCAGGTATCAGCCACTTTTGAGGAGTGGGTGGATCCTAGAGTGGCTAGGATTATGGAGAAAATGAAGTTTGAGCCAGGTAAAGGTTCAAAATTGCCGGATTTCAGAGGACAGACTACTCGGAAAGGTTTGGGATACAAATCTGACGAAGAAAAGCCAAAGGTCAAGAAAAAGGGCCTGAGGCTGATGGAGTGCTTTGTGAAAGCTTCAGGGTATCAAGGAGAACCTGAACCTGTGGAGGTTAATGGGATTGTTGTACCTGGGTTTGAGATCTTCCAGGATTTGTTGGGTGAGAAGCCACTGACCGGGAAAGCTGTGGAAGCAGATACTTGGGAAGAAGAGCTGATGAAGTTAGAGAGCCTGACTCTGGAAGAAGATGAGAAGCCTAAGGAAGACCTGATTGCAGAGGAAGAAGTGTCTCTATAGATGATGAAGACATTTACCTTCCTGATTTGTTTGAATGTACTTCCGCATTATCCAATAATAAAGACATTTCTTTTGCTTACTTGCCTGAGTCATTTCCATTCACTCTGCATGAATCAAGCATATTTGACATCAGTTCAGCCAGAACTATTGCATTTAACTTGGGCACACTTGAGAACCCCAAAGAAATTTTGATTGCAAGTGAAGTAACCTCCGAAGAGAGGGAGAAACTAGAAGAAGTGTTGGTCAGATATGCCAAAGTGTTTGCTTGGTCCTATGAGGACATGCCTGGGGTAGACAGAAACATTGCCCAGCACACAATACCAACTTATCCGAATATGAGGCCAGTAAAGCAGAAACTCAGACGGATGAGACCAGAATGGGCTGAGAAAGTCAGAGAGGAAGTTAAGAAGCAGATAGATGTGGGGTTCCTGGAAGTGGTAAATATCCCGAATGGTTGGCTAACATAGTACCGGTACCAAAGAAAGATGGGAAGGTCAGAATGTGTGTAGACTACAGAGATCTCAATAAAGCTTGTCCGAAAGATGATTTCCCTTTGCCGCATATAGATGTTCTGGTTGATAGTGCGGCTTTGTCTGCTATGTATTCATTTGCAGATGGATTTTCAGGGTACAATCAGGTTCTCATGGCTGAGGAAGATAAACACAAGACTGCATTTGTTACCGAGTGGGGTACCTATTGTTACAAGGTATGCCGTTTGGGCTTAAGAATGCAGGAGCTACTTATCAGCGGATGGCCACTACACTCTTCCATGACTTAATGCACAAAGAGATTGAGGTGTATGTGGATGACATGATGGTGAAATCAGAAACGAGAGTTGGGCATATTGAGGCATTGGAAAGGTTCCTTCAGAGAGTTGACAGATATAACCTGCGGCTTAACCCCAAGAAATGTGTGTTTTGGGTGACATCAGGGAAATTGCTTGGTCATACAGTGGGAATGGGCGGAATAGAGGTAGACTCCGAAAAGATCAAGGCAATCACAGAAATGCCTGCACCGAAGACAGAAAAGGAAGTCAGGGCATTCTTGGGAAAGATTCAGTACATCAGTCGGTTTATTGCCAAGTTGACATCGGTATGTGAGCCTATCTTCAAACTGTTGAGAAAAGATCAGCCAGTGAGATGGAATGAACAGTGTCAGACCGCCTTCGACAGAATCAGAGAGTACTTGGTAAAACCACCTGTATTGAAACCTCCGAGACCGGGCAGACCTTTGATATTGTATTTGGCTATAGAATCAGAAGCATTGGGGGGTATGATGGTACAGGCAGAGAGATAGGGGTAGAACATGCAGTGTATTATCTGAGTAAGAAGCTGCTTCCGTATGAGGCTCGGTATCAGGAAGTTGAGAAGATCTGTCTTGCAGTGGTATGGGCTTCCAGAAAGTTGCGACATTACTTCCAGTCTTACAAGATCCAAGTGGTGGCAAAGGAGAATCCTCTGAAATATCTTCATTCAGTGCCTTCACTAGTGGGAAAACTGGGCCGATGGTTGGTTTGTTGACAGAGTTTGACATTGAGTATATCACCTCCAAAGTGATCAAGGGACGAGCAGTAGCGGAATTTCTGGCATTGCAACCTGTTGAGGGGGATCAGTATAAGTTTGAGTTTCCAGATGAAGAGATCCAAGCAATAACAGTTCAGAGATGGAAGATGTATTTTGATGGAGCAGTGAATTACAAGGGAGCCGGAATTGGGATCGTGATAGTAACCCCCGAGGGAGAGACTTTGCCTTTGGCTAAGAGGTTGACATTCAGAGTGACTAATAACATGGCCGAGTACGAAGCATGTGCTTTTGGTTTGACAACCTTGATAGCCTTGAAGGCCGGGAGTGTGGAAATCTACGGAGATTCTATGTTGGTAGTCCAGCAGATGCGAGGAGAATGGGAATTGAAGGAAGAACGGTTGAAGCCTTACCTTTTTCACCTCAGAAAATTGGCACAGGATATCCCCGAGTGTAAGTTTCAGCAGCACCTACCGAGGAAGAGAATCAGATGGCAGACGCATTGGCTACACTAGCGGCGACTTGGGAAAATCCAGAGAAGTTAGTGATGAGGCCGTTGATACTGACAACAGCAAGTAAACCTGCTTATGAGATAGAAAGAATTCTGGAGTTGAGGTTGACGACGGTAAACCTTGGTATTATGACATTCAGAGGTATCTGGAACATGGTGAATTCCCGGAAGGGGCGGGCAGAAAAGACAGAATAGCCATTCAGAAGTTGGCTTCCCAGTATGTGACTTTGAGAGGGGAACTGTACAAGAGGCAGGCAAACGGTATTCAGTTGAAATGTTTGAGAAAAGAAGAAGCTCAGAAAGTAATGGAAGAGGTACATGCCGGGGTATGTGGTCCGCACATGAATGGGTTGAACTTGTCCCGCAAGATAGTGAGACAGGGGTTTTATTGGTCAACCATGGAAACGGACTGCGCGAAGATGGTAAAGCACTGTCATGACTGTCAAGCACACGGTAATTTGAATCACTTACCGCACACAGAATTGCACGGGTTGTCAGAGCCGTGGCCTTTCTCAGCATGGGGAATTGATATGATTGGGGAAATTCGACCAAATGCATCAAATGGGCATCGCTTCATAGTGGTGGCAGTAGATTACTTCTCAAAGTGGGTGGAAGCCGAATCCTTCCGTAATGTTACAGCGAAGCAGATGGCAAAGTTCATAGCTCGGAACCTCATTTGTCGGTATGGTATGCCGCATCATGTAGTGACAGACAACGGGGTCCAGTTTCAAGGAGAGACGAAGGCAATGTTACAGAGGCATGGGATAGGCCACCACAAGTCATCACCGTACAGGCCGCAGGCAAATGGGGCAGTTGAGGCAGCCAACAACTATAAAGACAATTTTAGCCAAGATGACAGAAAATTGTAGAGATTGGGCCGAGAAATTACCGTATGCTTTGTGGGGGTACAGAACATCAGTAAGAACGGCAACGGGTGCAACACCTTACTCCTTGGTCTACGGAATGGAAGCAGTATTGCCAGTAGAAGTGGAAATACAGTCCCTGAGGGTATTAGCAGAGGCAGAATTACCGGAACAGGAATGGGCCGCACAGAGATTTGATCAGTTAGCACTGTTGGATGAGAAGAGAACGAAGTCTTTGTATCACATGCAGTTGTATCAGAAGAGACTAGCCCGGGCATTCAACAAGAAAGTACGTCCCACACAAAGATCAGAAAGGGTGATTTGGTACTTAAGCAGTCGAGGCCGTCGACGACAGATCCGATAGGGAAATTCAGGCCTAACTGGGAAGGGCCTTACATCGTTCAGAAAGTCATGGGAAATGGAGCAGTGAAGCTATCAGACTTGGAAGGAAACGAGTTCACCGAGCCGATCAACGTAGACAGATTAAGCAGTACTTTGCCTGAGGGAGAGAAGACTGAGCAGTCACCACAAGGATCGACAGAAGATCTAACCCAACGGAATAGGGAACCATCATGCATACACGTAACGTTGCATTCTCTTTGTGTTTGTTTCTGTTTTGTGTTCGCAGGAAGAAAAACGGCAAGAATGAGCCAAGCAACGTCAACGCAATTTCAGTTTGGGGTGAATCCCAAGGGGCGAGGCCCACATCAGCTCGGGGGCGAGGCCCATATCATGTCATCTCAGGTATGGAGACACATCATCAGTTCGAGGGCGAGATCCCTATAGTCAGCGGTGTTGGGTCGAGGTGCCCAGGGTCGAGGTGCCCCCGTTGTCAGTTGTAGTTCCGGGTCGAGGTGCCCAGGGTCGAGGTACCCACTACATCATCAGTTCGAGGGCGAGGTCCCTATATTCAGCGGTGTTGGGTCGAGGTGCCCAGGGTCGAGGTGCCCCCGTTGTCAGTTGTAGTTCCGGGTCGAGGTGCCCAGGGTCGAGGTGCCCACTACATCATCAGTTCAAGGGCGAGGTCCCTATAGTCAGCGGTATTGGGTCGAGGTGCCCAGGGTCGAGGTGCCCCCGCTGTCAGTTGTAGTTCCGGGTCGAGGTGCCCAGGGTCGAGGTGCCCACTACATCATCAGTTCGAGGGCGAGGTCTCTTAGTCACAGCGGTGTTGGTCGAGGTGCCCAGGGTCGAGGTGCCCCCGTTGTCAGTTGCAATTATTGGGACGCGTCCCAGGATCGAGGTCCGCTGCATACCCAACTCAACTCGAGGCGGCAGCCGAGCCAGGTAAGTAAAATGCATTGCATAACTTTGATAGGATTGTTCAAAGTCACACACTGCACAAGTCCCATCAAAGTGGGGGCGACTGTAGGCATTGCATTTTCGCATGTGAAACCCGATGATGAGCCTCATTTGGAGGCACTACCTTTTGAGTCACGAAAGCCGCGGGAAACGGATATCGGAAGGGAAATTCAGAACAAGCTCACTGTCTTCGTTGGTGCTGCGTTCGTTACTTCGTTCGAACGGGAACGGAACAGATTGCGGACGTTCGTGCCGCGTGCGAGGAGGCGTTCGAACGGAGCCGGTAATTCTGGTTTTGCTGCTAGCCTCACACCCAGACCATTTAGCTCCCCAAAGCCCATAAAACACATCCCAAATTAAATAAATAAATATTAAACATTAAATAAAATATTTAAATCATTTACCAATTAAATAAAACATAAAATAAAATCATGCCTAATATAAATAAATCAAATATATTATATACTAAACTAAAAATAAGATTTGCCTAATTAAAATCAATCTTAACCAATTAAAGCCAATCAAATATTTGACTTCCTAAATAAAATATTTTGTCCCCCCCTCAATCCTTTGATTTCCTTGTTTAAAACTAAATCATATCCTAATTAAATGCACAAAATCCCTTCCCTTGTCAACCCTAACCCTTCTCTATATAAACAACCCCTAACCAAAGCCATCCTCTCCTTGACACATATAATTCACACCCAAACTCTCTCGAATCTCTCTAGACTCTCTCTACACACCCAAGACTAAACAAAAGAGAAAACACTTCCTCACACATACACAAGAAAGAAAACAAAGAAACCACCACAAGTCACCACCCTCCATAGTCGAATCCAAAGCACCTACAACCACCCTCCATAGCCGAATCTAAAGCACCAAACTCACCCTTAGCCGAATCCTAAAACAACGCCTAAACAACCTCCTAGATTACCTTAAAACTAGCCCAAATCCTTAAAAACATAACATAAAACTGCATAGATAATCTTAAAATAATCACATATAATTGCACTAAGAACCCACACAAACTTGGAATAGTTTATTGAAAACGTTAAAACAGGTGGCCCGTGCAGTGAGCAGCAAGACAGAAGCCGAATAGGAGCAGAACGGAGTTCGAACCGTAAGCAAAACATGAAGCAGTGAGCTAGGACGTTGAACCAGTGGACCAGAAAGTTGCGGAGCTTTACCCCCTTTTGATTTCCGTGGAACGCGAGTCCGAGAGACGGCTTAAAAGGTTAGACCTGAGGGTATCTTTCACACTTATTCTCATTTTATTTTCTGGTCATTTATTTTGATTATATTTTCTATATTTGTGGTATCCGTTGTGTGTATGATGTATGTTGTGGGTATTGGATGAATGAGACGTGTCAACTCTCGCGGTATATCGGATGGAAACCCGGACATAAATTTCATAGCCGATTCCGAATGGACGGTAATATGATCTGTACTCGGGCCACAACTCCACGTACCGCTTGGGTAAACGGCACCATCTTTCTTTTGTTGTGTTGCTTTTGTTTATTTAGTTTTCTTTACTTGAATTCAATATGTTGTTTAGTTATGCATGATTCAACCAAGCGCATGGGCTTAGTGAGTTAGTCCAAAGGTCCTCCATTGGGAGACAAAGAGCCGAAAAGGCCACCTTTGTGACACTACTTCGCCGCGCCGGTTGATGTGTGTTCGGTTGGATGCGAGATACGTTCAATCGGGCATACTTAGTTTGACATTATTATCTTTTATGTATGGTTCAATCAAGCACATGGGCTTAGTAAGTGGAATGAAAGATCCCTTATGGGGAGGGGTTAAAACCCTTACCACCACGATGCTTTGCCGCGCCGGTTGATGTGTGTTCAGATTGGATGTAAGATGTGTTCAATCGGGCATACTTGGTTGATATGATTGGTTATATTCTTGTATGTGTGATGTGATGCGCATGGGCTTAGTATGTTGGTCTAAAGGTCCTCTCTTTGAGAGATCAAGAGCCCCAAAAGGTCACCTTTACGGCAGTACTTCGCCGCGCCCTTTTATTTTGTTTCATGTATTGCGTCCCATTTCATGCATCAGTCTGTTCCCGTTCGAACGTGTTTACGAACGCAACTCGAACGCGCATGTGTTTTTTCCTTATCATGTGTCAGGTCTCATTTCCATTCGAACGCGTTAACAAACGCCATACGAACGTGAGCATTCTGTCTCATTTCCGTTCGAACACGTTAACAAACGCCATACGAACGTGAGCATTCTGTCTCATTTCCGTTCGAACGCGTTAACAAACGCCATACGAACGTGAACCTTCTGTTTTCCGTTCGAACGCGTTTACGAACGCTACACAACGAACGCCACCCACTGTCTTAGTTTCATAATGCATCAGGTCCGGTTCCGTTCGAACGCGTTCTCGGACGCTACACGAATGCGAACCTTCTGTTTACCGTTCGAACGCGCTTTACGAACGCTACACGAACGCGCACCCACTGAATCGAGTCATCTTCATTAGGTTTCATGCATAGTTTTCCTAGTAGCTATCCCCACATGTATGAATACAACTATGTTAATGAATTACAATCCATATGTTTGTGTCGTGATAACATTTGAGTATTATTTCTTGTGGTATATCGGATGGAAACTCAGACGTAAATTCCGTAGCCGATTCCGAATGGACGGTAGTGCGGTCTGTACTTGGGATACAATTCCACGTACCACTTGGAAAAGTGCCCATATGTATGTTTGTATGGTTAATATTTGTGCTTGTGTTTTCTTGAATGTAATATGCAAATAAAGTTGTATGTTTGTTGCTATTTTGATATATGTTAAGCATGCGATTTTAGATATGAGATATATGTGAGATGTGTGCATAAGTTTTATTTTGCATATGAGAATTTAGAAGCATGATACTCTTGGAAATAAGTGTTACTTAAGCTTGATTAAATTATTACATAAATCCTTTCATTACAAGTGACATGAGTAAGGGACCATTCCGAACCCAATGGTTTGAGGTCTTCCCTTGCGAGGGGTGAGTGCGGCCTTAAATCTTTGTCCCGGTTCACACCGGTGGCGACTCCATGTTATTTCGTACTTCCCAACTAAGGCCGCGAGCCTAGGAACGGCGTCGCCCAGGTCCTGTGTCCTACAGGTACCCTACAATCTTACATTGGAGATTTCTTGCACTATAGGATGATATATGATAAAATCGAGTCTGATCAAATACATACCTACCATTTATTAATTAATAATTTAAGAAAGGATGATGTAAATTTAAGCTCTCTGTGCGTTTTGTGACTGGTTGTCTAATTGAGAAACTACCAAAAACATAGAAAGATTATATCAAAATCATGAAGCAATATTAGGATTGATGAGCAAAATAGAATTAGAGATGAGAATGGAAGTTCCAAAGAATTACATTCCAAGGAAAATCCAATTGAAAATACTCCTCAACCTAATAAGAAACAAAACAAAAATCAAATTGCTAAAAAGAAAGGTCATTGCTTTGTTTGTGCAAGCATAAAACATAGAAGAATGGAGACAACAAAAATTCTTCCAAGGCTAATATCGCTGAAGGAGAAGATGAGATAATTTGTGTTGTGGTTGTCTCTGAGGTGAATGTGGTCGCTGGAAACAAGAATTGAGTGGTGGACTCTGAGGCCACTAGACACATTTGTGGTTATAAGTGTTGGGATGTATGCCCTCGAGATACATGTAAAGTAAACGGTTTTATGTGTTTTGAAATAAAATGATGCATTATTCATTTATCAAAGTGTTTGTTTAATTTTCGCATATTATAAATTATCTTGAATACCCTAGATTACTTATTTGTCTTCAGACTTAGTGTATGAGTGTCATACACAAGAGGATTTAAGTCTGAAGTTAGTAATCTTAAATAGTTCATAGAGAGCAAAAAAAAATGGGTACTTTGTTTGTAATTTATGTATAGCTGCGGTCCAATCTATATTTGTATTGTGACCTTGATCCGGGATCGTCCATGTAGAGACATGAGAATGGAGACACATTGTATGATGTGATCATATATATAGGACTGGACCCATATGGAAATGACATTCTTATAATATCCGTTAAACAAAGAAAGTCATTTCGATTTACTAGATGGTCATATATGGATTGATCTTAATCCTGAGTGTACTATGAACTCTGCATGGCAGCCTATGTCATTTGATTTACAAAGGTGAGGTTGGTGTAGCAGTCCAAACCAATAGCTACGTACTTTTGGGGCATAATCTGTTGTGTAGTTGAGAACGTTTTATATAGATATGAAGTTCACTCCTTCTTGCGAGAAGTAGAGGAGTATCTTTCTTAAGGGTTGATTCGGTACTTGAACGGTTAAAGCGCTCAAGTCTTTCTATTACCAAATAGAAAGATTAAAATTCATAATCGTTATGAATAAATCATTCATTAGAGAATCAATGGTACTTAAGGTAAAAATAATTACAGGGGTATAACGGACATTATGACTTGGCTCTAATTACGAGATACTCGTGAAGGGTTAATCTATATGTAGTGACTATATTGATGGACACCGACTTGGTTCGACTTAATATATCATCTGCGGCAACGAGAGTGCAACTTTGGGTTTTTAGTGGAATAACACGGAGTTAATAATTCAGAATATTTAATTAAGAGCTTAATTAATATTTCGAGATTATTGGAGCTCGAAACCGTAGGTCAATTTGGTCATGTGCTAGCTCGATATACTATAACAGATTTAGCATAGTTGGATAGTCCAATTATACACTCACACATGTATAAATATTATTAATATGATTAATAATATTAATTGTCACACTTGAAACTTTATATTAAAAGTTAATATATGGTTTTATTAAATATATGATATTTAAACACATGTTATTTAATTATATTAGATATAATTAAATGAAATGTTAAGTTAGTAATTTCCAAATTTTGGGTTTTGGAAACCCTTGGATTTAATTTGGAAGTTACAAATTGTTAAATGACATTTAACCTTTTATTTTTGTAACATATATTTTATTATGGTAATTAAATTTGTTGTTACAAAAATTGATAAAAAAGACATGTGCATGGCCGAATTTTTGAGGAAAGAAAATGGAAGAGTTTTGTTTTATTTTGTAAAATTAAACCTTAAGTATAAAAAGGAAAATAATTTTTCTTTTTTGTTTAAGCCTTTCATTCTAACCCTAGCCTTCATCTTCTTCTTGTTCATTCTCTCTCAAAAGTTAAGACGAACTAAAAAGAAAGAAAAGAAGAAATTAAAAACAAATATCAAGTGTGCTTAAATCTCTAAATAGTTTAGGGATTATTTTGTGAGTTTTACCCACACAAGTTTCCGTTGGTAACGAGATATAGTTCGGAAGACTTTGTGGTGTCGAACAAATCTTCATCTTCATCTCTTTCTTGTGATTCATAGAATGAGCATTATTTTTGCTCATTGCCGCCCATTTACTTGGTGAAACGGAACTCAATTTGGTTTCGTTTTAATCCAATTTTTTTGGGGAACATTTTGTGATGTTTTGGGGCTGTGTTGGGGCTTTTTTCAAGTGAAAAATCAGAACCAAAATACAACCATAGTCCACGCATTTCAAGGGCTATTTCTGCAGTGCGTTTGGGCACGAATCGAGTCCAAAACAGTCCAGTTTTTGTCCAGCTGTTCGGGGACTGTTCCAGGGCTGTTTCGGGGCTGGAAATTTATCTAAAACTGAAGCAAAATTTCAGTGGTGGTGGCAGTAACATTCGAAATTCAAATGAGAATGGCAGAAAAAATTTTCAAGTCTGATCCGTGTGCCCAAGACGTTTTCGCTGCGTGAGGAAAGCGTTTCCTACAATTGGCATCGAGAGCAAGGTTGAAAAGTATTATTAACCCTTCTTTTTTCATTTAAAGTTACTGTTTTTAATATATTTATATGAGTTATAAATATTGATATGCATGTTTAGATGAGTAGGCATAAAATATATTCATGTGATGAATGATTATTGTTTTTTATGTGATGAATGGATTTTGCATTGGTCATAAATTTTTCCGACTCTTATTTTAAGTTGGTTTTGTTTTTGGGATGTAAGGCCATAAGGCCATTGTTTACAATTGTTGTATTTAATTTTTCCAATGTAAAAATTTCAATTGTTGTAATTTGGAGCACCGAAGTCGCAAAAGGAGCCAACACCACCTTGGAGCGTATTTTGAAGACCAAGGGATGCCTTTGGTATTTTTGTACTAATTAGATTAGTATAGGGAAAAATAAGAGTCCGGTCAATGCAAATTTTTTTTTTGTTATATGTATGTCTAATTCGAATTGTTTGAATAACATGTCATATAGCTTAGGGTGCCTACTCTTGCATTTCACATGCCATAACATGCTTTAGATGTATTATCGTTATAGACATGAAATATGATTTTATGTGATTTAAAATGTTTAAATTAGAATATGATATGCATGGAAAAATAATTAATTGGATTAATTGGTTTTAAGGTTTAAAATTTGAATTCTAATAGATTGGGCTTAATTAGTGTATAATAAATTCCATTGGTATATAGGATGGAAACCCGAACATAAATTCCATAGCCGAATCCGAATGGACGGTAATGTGGTATGCACTCGTGAAACAATTTCATGTACCATTGGATTTTATAACGCACTAAGATTAATTAAATATTTTAATATAAATATTGACCATTTTAGAATTCTAAATATTTAAACCTATTAGTATTCTAGTATTTTAAAAGTTAAAATATAATAGGTCACTAATACCACTCTAATTAAATTAGTTTAATTGAGTAATACAATTAGTAGAGACTAATGGAAATTAGTGATATAAATTTTAAGAGTTAAAATTGGTTAAGTCACTAATAGTGTACTAGTGTAAATAAGAGTTATGATTTAGCCGCCACAAATTTATTCACACTAGTTAAATTAAAATATTAGATATTTTATAAATAGAAACCTTAAACTTAAAATAGTGAGTGGGAGAGGGATATACGACAGTATATCCCGCGATCTCCATTGTTAGTCCGAAAATGTGAGATTCAAAAGGCGCCTCGAGACAACTTTGCTTTTGTCCCCCTACGGATGGTGTCCATTTTGGGTCAATATCAGGTTTGGATTCCGAGAGGATAGGGATTCTAGATGTATCTTGTGAACTGACCTACCATACGGCGGCACTTCACCCATTAAGTCCAAGTATCCATAAAACGGCGGGTCACACTCACAAAGGAATAATTAACTGTTAATAAATTCTTTGATCGAATCAAACAGTAGTTGTTTAATATAGGAATAAAAGTTATTCCCGCATATATTAATCGACTGAGAATGTCTCGATCTATCATGCAAATACTTTACCTACCCTACGACGACACTTACTTGTGGGATGATAGATTTTCGTGGCATAGTAATTCTCTTAGGTTTCTAATTCGTTATTCATGGTTTATGCATCATGTTTAATTTTATGCCAAAATTGTTTGATGATTTTAATATGCGATGAATGAATGTTAAATGCATGTTTATTTTATTTATCAGCCATGGTTTCTCCAATTTTTTTTCTCCATACACTCAAACGATAAATTAACGGGAGAAAACTGTGTTAAATGGAAAAGTAACATGAACGATATCCTGGTCTGCAAAGACCTAAAGCTTATCCTGACGGAGGAGTGTCCTCCTGAGCCGGCCAAAAATACTGGCCAAGCTGTGCGCGATACCTACCAGAAATGGGTCGCAGCAAATGAGAAAGCCTGCTGCTACTTGCTAGCAGGGATGTCTGAGGTTCTTGCTGCAAAGCATGAACCTATGGCTTCAGCATCTCAGATGATGGAGTCATTGCAGGGCATGTTTGGGCAGCCTTCAGAGTATCAACGTAATGAGGCCATGGTCTCAGCGATGACTGCTAGGATGAAGGATGAGACATCAATCTGAGAGCACGTCTTAAGGATGATGACCTATCTCAACACTGATGAAACTCATGGAGCTGGTATTTACGAGCGTAGCCAGGTGACCATGATTATGGAAACTCTTCCGAACAGTTTCCTACAGTTTAAAAGCAACTATATTATGAACAAGTTGACTTTTACTTTGACCCAGCTGCTTAATGAGCTCACCCACTACGAGTCCATGCTTTTGGATTCTCGTAAGCCCAGTGTTGAGGCAAATGTTGCCGAGTCTTCAAAATCTGCAAAGATAAAGAAGAATAACACTGGGAAGGCTAAAGGTATAACTACTTGATATACGTAAAGACCTTGTTGAAGGTAACTTTACTATGAGAGTCAGGATATGAGATGTTGTTTTAGTAAAGCAGTGAGAGTTATCAGTTTTTATTTTTTCCTAAATAAAAGCTATTTGAATTTAAACAAAGTGGTGTTTGTTCCGGTTTTGTCATGGAAATTTGATTTCTGTTTCAAAACTATTGCATGATGGTTATCATTTTATCTAATAATAATAGTTATTATTTCAAAAATGGATTACCTATATGCTAAGGAAACTATGAGCTTGTATGTGTTAAGACCGTAAACACATAAGTCCCTCCTCAAATACTGAAATGTTTAAGGTTGAGAAACCTAAAACTAAACGACAAAGGATTTCTCACGATGATACATATATGTGGCATCTTAGACTTGGTCATATCAACCTTGACCGGATAGACAGATTGATAAAAAAACGGAGCCTTAAACCAGTTAAAGCTCAAAATTTTACCAGTCTGCGAATCCTGTTTAGAATGAAAAATGACCAAGAGACCTTTTACTGGAAAATATATAAGAGCTAGTCAACCACTTGAGCTAATACATTCGGACGTTTGCGGACCGATGAATGTAAGAGCCCGAGGTGGTTATGAATACTTCGTCACATTTATTGACGATTATTCTAGATATGGGTATGTTTACCTAATGCAGCACAAGTCAGATACTTTTGAAAAGTTCAAAGAGTATCGTGCTGAGGTTGAGAACCGGTTAGGTAAAACAATCAAAACTCTACGATCAGATCGTGGATGAGAATACCTTGACAGAGATTTCAAGGAATTCTTAGTTGAGCATGAGATAGTATCCCAGCTCACATCACCTGGAACACCACAACAAAATGGTGTTGCAGAGAGGAGAAATCAGACCCTACTAGACATGATTAGATATATGTTTAGTTATAGCTTACTACCTAGTTCGTTCTGGGGATATGCACTACAAACTGCAATGCATATCTTTAATATAGTTCCATCTAAGTTTGTTCCTAAGACTCCCTTAGAGCTGTGGAATGGTCATAAAACTAATTTACGACATTTCCGCATATGGGGGTGTCCATCACATGTGCTGAAGAATAAGACTACAAAGTTGGAGCCACGTTCTCAGGTGTGCCTATTTGTAGGCTATCCTAAGGAGACTAGAGGTGGATTCTTCTATAGTTCTGATGATAACAAAGTGTTTGTATCGACAAATGCTACGTTTCTAGAGGAGGACTATATGAGGGAGTTCAAGCCTCGAAGTAAAGTGTTACTCGAAGAGTTACTTGCTGGTTCGACCAGCACACCATCGTCAATGACAGTTGACAAATACATAGCACATTCGACATCTGAGCGTCAGATGCAAGTTAGTCAGAATGATCTACCACCTAGACGCAGTGGTAGAGTTGTACGACAACCTGATCGCTACCTTGGGGTTGGAGAGGCACAAGTTGTCACATCCAGCGATGGTATAGATGATCTATTGACCTATCGTAGTGCTATGAATGTTCTGACAAAGAGGAATGACTCAAAGCCATGAACCTATAGATGAAGTCCATGTACTCCAACTCAGTCTGGGAACTTGTAGACCAACCTGATGGGGTGAAACCCATAGGTTGCAAGTGGATCTACAAGAGAAAGAGGGGAGCAGATGGGAAGGTACAGACCTTCAAGGCTAGGCTAGTATCCAAGGGTTATACCCAGAAAGAGGGAGTTGACTATGAGGAAACTTTCTCGCCAGTAGCAATGCTCAAATCCATCCGCACTCTTCTATCCATTGCCGCATATTATAACTATGAAATTTGGCAAATGGACGTCAATACTGCATTCTTGAATGGCAATCTTGATGATAGTATCTATATAGTACAACTAGAGGGGTTCATAGCCCAATGTCAAGAGCAAAATGTTTGCAAACTGCAAAGGTCTATTTATAGACTTAAACAGACATCTCGATCTTGGAATATAATATTTGATACCACGATCAAGTCTTATGATTTTGAGCAGAATGTCGATGAGCCTTGTGTATACAAGCGCGTCATTGACGGGAATGTAGTTTTTCTTGTTTGATATGTTGATGATATTTTACTCATTGGGAATGATGTAAATATATTATCTGACGTGAAAACTTGGCTAGCTAACCAATTCCAAATGAAATATTTGGGAGAGGCCAGTTATGTTCCTGGGATTCAGATACTTCGGGATTGCAAGAAACGACTGTTAGCTATGTCTTAGGCATCCTATATCGACAAGATCCTTATGCGATTTGGGATGCAGAATTCCAAGAAAAGCAATCTGCTGTATCGGTATGGAATTCATTTGTCAAAGGAACAGTCTCCTAAGACACCTCAAGATGTTGAGGAAATGAGACATATCTCATACGCCTCAGTAGTTGGTAGTCTCATGTATGCTACGTTATGTACGAGACCAGACATCTATTTTGTAGTGGGAGTAGTCAGTAGGTTTCAGTCGAACCCATGATTGGATCACTGGGTGGCTGTGAAACACATTCTCAAGTATCTTAAGAGAACGGGAGATTATATGCTTGTGTATTCCGGTGAGGATATGATCCTAAGGGGATATACGGACTCTGATTTTCAGACATATGTCGATTCTAGGAAATCAACATTTGGATCAGTGTTTACCCTAAGTGGTGGGGCAATAGTATGGAGGAGTGTAAAACAATCTTACATTGCTGACTCCACCATGGAGGCTGAGTATGTGGCCGCTTGTGAAGCAGCTAAGGTAGCAGTATGGCTCCGTAAAATTCTTGGGAGATCTGGAAGTTGTTCCAGATATGAATAAACCACTCACACTTTGTTATGATAATAGTGGTGCAGTGGAAAATTCAAAGAACCAAGAAGCCACAAGAAGGGAAAGCATATAGAGAGGAAATTCAAAGGAACATGGCTGATCCGTTTACTTTGGACCTTGTCAGCTAAAGTCTTTGAAGGTCACCTAAATGGTCTAGGATTACGTGACATGTCCCATTTGCTCTGGTGTAAGTGGGAGATTGTTGGGATGTATGCTCTAGAGCTACATGTAAAGTAAATGGTTTTATGTGTTTTGAAATGAAATGATGCATTATTCATTTATCAAAGTTTTTGTTTAATTTTTGCATATTATAAATTATCTTGAATACCCTAGATTACTTATGTGCCTTCAGACTTAGTGTATGAGTGTCATACACAAGAGGATTTAAGTATGAAGTTAGTAATCTTAAATAGTCCATAGAGAACAAACAAAGCGGGTACTTTGTTTGTGGTTTATGTATAGCTACGGTCCATTCTATATTTGTATGGCGACCTTGATCCGGGATCGTCCATGTAGAGACATGAGAATGAAGGTACCTTGTATGATGTGATCATATAGGACTGGACCCAGATGGAAATGACATTCTTATAATATCTGTTAAACAAAGAAAGTCATTTCGATCTACTAGATGGTCATATATGGATTGATCTTAATCCTGAGTGTACTACGAACTCCTGCATGGCAGACTATGTCCTTTGATTTACAAAGGTGAGGTTGGTGTAGCAGTCCCGACCAATAGCTACGTACTTTGGGGGCATAGTCTGTTGTGTAGCTGGGAACGTTTTACATAGATATGGAATCCATTCCTTCTTGCGAGAAGTAGATGAGTATCTTTCTTAAGGGTTGATTCGGTACTTGAATGGTTAGAGCGCTCAAGTTTTTCTATTACGAATATAAAGATTAAAATTCATAATCATTATGAATAAATCGTTCATTAGAGAATCAATGATACTTAAGGTAAAAATAATTAGAGGGGTATAACGGACATTATGACCAGTATCTAATTACGAGATTCTCGTGAAAGGTTAATCTATATGTAGTGACTATATCGATGAACACCAACTTGGTTGGGCTTAATATATCATTTGTGGCAAAAAGAGTGCAACTTCGGGTTTTTAGTGGAATAACCCGGAGTTAATAATTCAGAATATTTAATTAAGAGCTTAATTAATTTTTCGAGATTATTGGAACTCGGAACTGTAGCTCCATTTGGTCCACTTGCTAGCTCGATATACTATAGCAGATTTAACATAATTGGATAGTCCAATTATACACTCACACATGTATAAATATTATTAATATAATTAATAATATTAATTGTCACACTTGAAACTTTATATTAAAAGTTAATATATGGTTTTATTAAATATATGATATTTAAACACATGTTATTTAATTATATTATATATGATTAAATGAAAGGTTAAGTTAGTAATTTCCAAATTTTGGGTTTTGGAAACCCTTGGATTTAATTTGGAAGTTACAAATTGTTAAATGGCATTTAACCTTTTTATTTTTATAACATATCTTTTATTATGGTAATTAAATTTATTGTTACAAAAATTAATAAAAATGACATGTGCATGGCCGAATTTTTGAGGAAAGAAATGGGAAATATTTTGTTTTATTTTGTAAAATTAAACCCTAAGTATAAAAATGAAAATTATTTTTCTTTTTACTTAAGCCTTTCATTCTAACCCTAGCCTTCATCTTCTTCTTGTTCATTCTTTCTCAAAAGTTGAGACGAACTAAAAAGAAAGAAAAGAAGAAATTAAAAACAAATATCAAGTGTGTTTAAATCTCTAAATAGTTTAGGGATTGTTTTGTGAGTCTTGCCCACACAAGTTTCCGTTGGTAACGAGATATAGTTCGGAAGACTTTGTGGTGTCGAACAAATCTTCATCTCCATCTCTTTCTTGTGGTTCACGACAGTGAGCATTATTTTTGCTCATTGTCGCCCCTTTACTTGGTGAAACGGAACTCGGTTTCGTTTCGTTTTAATCCAATTTTTTTGGGGAACATTTTGTAATATTTTGGGGCTGTTTTCAAGTGAAAAATCAAAACCAAAACACAACCATAGTCCACGCATTTTAGGGGCTGTTTCTGTAGTGCGTTTGGGCGCGAATCGAGTCCAAAACAGTCCAATTTTTGTCCGAATATTCGAGTCTATTCAGGGACTGCTCCGGGGCTGGAATTTTATCTAAAACTGAAGCAAAATTTCAATTGTGGTGGCAGTAACATTCGTCATTCAAATGAGAAGGGCATAAAATTTTTTCAAGTCCGATCCGTGTGCCTAAGATTTTTCCGTTGCGCGAGGAAAGCGTTTCCTACAATAAGATTTATTTCTTTGAGTATACACTAGAGAATGAGGGAAATGAAGTAATTTACCCTAGATATTCAAACTCTACCCCCTATTCTAGGGAAAAGGTAAAACACTTCTCAAACTTACTTATGGGAATATCCTTTCACTAAGTAATGTGCTTCATGTTCAGGATCATATATAACTTGGTATCTATTTTTGTATTGGGTTAGGCTGGAGGGAAAGTGTTTTTTGAGAGTGATAAAATTGTGATGACTATAAATGAGGTGTTTGTTGGGAAGGGTTATTGCTTTGAAGATCTCTTTAAACACAATGTATTAACGTCATTATGAATGAAAAGGCTTCTTCTGCTTATTTAGTTGACTCATCTGATTTATGGCATGGTAGATTAGGTCATGTGAATTTTTCTAATATCAAGAAAATTAGAGAATCTGATTTACTGTCTAACATAAAATTATCAAATGCTAAATGTGATGTGTGTGTGGAAGCTAAATTCAAAAGGAAGACATGTAAACAGATTCTAAATAGAGAAGTTGAACCTCTCAGTTTAATTCACAATGACCTTGGTGATTTGAAACAAACCATGACCAGATGAGGGAAAAGTTATTATATTATCTTTATTGATGATTACTTAAGGTATACAAAAGTATACCTTTTGAGGAATAAAGATGAGGCTGGGAAAAAGTTCTTAATATATAAAAATGAAGTTGAAAATCAACTTAATAAATAGATTAAATAATTAAGAACTGTTATAGGAGGTGTATATGAGACGAGTATGTTAAATAATTATTGGGAGACTCATTGAATCATCCATGAAGTGACACCTTCTTATTCATCTGAATCTAATAGTGTGGCTGAAAGGAAAAATAGAACATTGAAGAACATGATAAATATCATGTTAATTAGTTCTGGGCCACCTCTGAACATGTGGGAGGAAGTTATTTTATCTGCTTGCCTCATTCAGAACGTAATACCCTATAAGAAAATAGACAAGAATCCCTATGAGTTACGGAGAGGCTTCAAGCCTAACTTATCATACCTCAAAGTGTGGGGGCGCCTACCAAAAGTTCTTAGACCATAATCTAAAATAACTAGATTGGGACCTAAGACAATGACTGTATGTTTATAGGGTATGCTCATAACAATATTGTTTATAGATTTTTGGTACTCTGAGATGAAGGTATTGAATTTGAGGCAAATACCATCATAAAGTCCAAAAATGTTGAGTTCTTTGAACATATTTTTCCTGAGAATACCACATAGAGAATTATATTCCCAGAAAATAAGTCAACAAATGATCTTCTTGTGAGTTCTGAGATAGATTATAGAAAGAGCAAAAGAATGAGAAAGACCATTAACTTTGATGATGATTTATATATTTTTCTTACTAAGGACAGTCCTCTGACTTTCATTGAAGCGACGTCTTCTCGAGATGCACCTATGTAGAGGGAGGCAATCAAAAGTGAGTAGGATTCCATCATAAGCAATCATGTTTGGAAAATAGTTGACTTACCTCCAGACACTAAACCTATTGGGTGCAAATGGATTTTCAAAAAGAATATGAAGGCTGATGGATCAATTGATAAATACAAGGTAAGTTTGGTTGCCAATGGGTTCTCACAAAAGAAAAACATAGATTATTTTGACACTAATGCTCATGTGACATGAATTGCTTCCCTTAGGAATTTAATTATTTTGGCTGCAATTAAAAATCTCTTCATTCATCGAATGGATGTCAAAATCACGTTCTTGAATGGGGATCTCAATGAGGGGTTCTACATAAGACAACTAGAAGGTTGTATAGTGCCATGCACTGAACACAAAGTGTGCAAATTGGTCAAGTCCTTATATGGCTTAAAACAAGCATCAAAACAGTGACATGAGAAGTTTTACCAAATATTAATATCTAATATACATGTGATAAATGATTCAGATAAGTGTATCTATTTTAAGTCCATTGATACTGATATATGTCATTATATGTATGTATGTTGATGACATGCTCATTTTGAGTCCTAGTTTGGGAATGATAAATGAGACCAAGAGGATGCTTGCATCCAACTTCGATACAAAGGATATGGGAGAAGCAAATGTTATATTAGACATCAAGATACTAGGATTAGTGATGGTCTCAGATTATCGCAAGAGCACTATTCGAAGAAATTCTTGAAGAAACTTGGGTATTATGATAGCAAACCATTTTCTACTCCATTTGATCCCAATATTCATCTAAAGAATAATTCAGAACTTAATATTGGTCATGAGAGATATGCCCAAATCACTGGTACCCTAATGTACTTAATGAATAGTACAAGACCTGACATAGTATTTGTTGTTGGCAAATTGAGTAGATTTACTCATAATTCTAGTAAGGATCACTAGGTGCGCTAGACAGACTTGTTAAATATTTGAGAGGCATAATTGATTATAAACTTGAATATAAAAGCTCTCCACCTATTTTGGAATGGTATAGTGATGTAAATTGGATTTCAGATTCAAATGAAATCAAATCCACTAGTGGTTATATTTTTACCCTTGGTGGAGGTGTTGTGTCTTGGAAATATTCCAAACAAACTTGTATAGCTCGATCTACCATGGAGTCCGAGCTAATTGCCTTGGAGAAGACATGTTATAACACTAAGTGGTTTTGGAACTTCTTAGTAGATCTTTCCATTTTTACTCACCCTCATACTTCTGTGTCCATTCATTGTGATAGTCAAACTGTTATAATAAGTACAAGAAGTAAAATTATAATGGTAAGAGTAGACATATTCGTCTGAGATATAGTATTGTCAAGCAGCTGCTAGAATCTGGGGTAGTGAGCTTAGATTTTGTTAGGTCAAAAACTAATTTAGCAGATCCTCTGACAAAGCCACTAAATAGGAAGTTTGTGGAGATTACATCGAGTGAGATGAGACTTTGTCTAGATCATAAGACAAAAGTGATGGTAACTCTACCTATGTGATTGGTGATCCCATAAAGTAGGTTCATAAAAGTAATAACAAGTCATTTGTTGTCTTGTAGCACTATCAATTTTATTTATTTTGAGTCATCCTTATAGCGAAATAGTCGCTTCTGCAATGAGAAAGGTTGAGTTACTCCTAGTGAACTCTATAGCCAGAATTATGGTGGTGTGTCAAACTACAGGACACACTTGATGGAGGTTCACCTATATGAATGTGGAACTCAATAGATTCCTATGAGAGCTAGACAGACATCTCTAGAGCATTCATGAATTCCAAGATAGACACATGGCCATAAAGTGTCACCCCGCAAAACAACAAAACATAGTGAGAGTTTTAATGTGAGTCTCTAACCCTCTGTTCCACGTCAAAGTAACATTGGTTCATAGAAACTTTATGTTTCACCAAATTACGATGGTGCCATTATATCTTAGAGATCAAGCCGCACAACTGAGTCCTTATTGCACTAGAATATTATCCCAGAGGTACATAATTTGTTCTTAAGGACAAGGCCTCGAGCGCGCCTTGGCATTATTTTTCTTTACGTTTCAGGTTTTTTACCAGCTCGTTGCATCACATTACTGGTTCTCGTTTCTTCCTTGCGTTCCTGGTTCTTAGTGTTGCTGAATACAAATTGTGGAGTTGGTTGTGTTGCAAGCTTCATCATCAAAACCGCTAACCTGTATCAAGTCATCAATCATCATCACGCTAGTTTGGTGCCCTTCACATGGATTAATTGTGCATATTTCTTCCTCATCAACTCATCTTTAGCAGCTTATCATTATTTCTTATTTAGCTCTTTTGGCTAACAGAAAAGTCCGGACCGACCCGCCCGGGCTTTGGCCCGGCCTGGGGAAAAAAAGCCTGGGCCGGGCCCTATAATGAAAGTCTGGTTCGGGCTTTCCATTTTTGGCACGGGCCAAAACCAAAAAAAAAAAAAAAACAAAAACATATATAATTATTTTTATATATATATATATATATTAAAATGTTTGTACCATTTAAATTGTTAATTTATCAATGAAACTTGTGATTTATTTTTGAATTATCTTTGCATATAGTGTGAATATTTTTTGTATTTGTATTTTTTTAATTTTTTTTAAAATTCGGGCCAGGAAAAAGCCCGAATCTGAGCCCGGCCCGGGCCGAAGACACCCGGGTCGGGCTTTTCCCGGGCCCGGACTTTTTTTTTTCAGGCTCGGGCCCGGCCTGGCCGTTCCACCCTTACTTTTGGCTCATTGTTCGTTAATTTGACATCAGTTCGTGGTCATCAAATTTAATGTTGAGCAGTTCGTGTATGACTGGTTGCTAATTTCAGCTGCGTTATTTATTGCTTCAATTGCTACAACTTGATTAATTAGGGTTATAAGAGTTGTTGATTAGTACACTCATATTATTAATATTTTTCATCAAATTTTATCCATGAATTTATAACATCTTGTACTTCATCTCTACGAGGACGGAGTTTAGTACGTGCGACGGGGTACGTGCTTGAAGTTTTGTGCAATTTCTTGTGTGTGTTGTATATTACTATATTAGGGTCCCCAATGGGAGAAAATCTTTGGTGCAACAGTGGTACCACGTCATCCATGCAACAAGCCAATCATCATTTGCCACGCGTGCTAAAAAGTCAAAAAACAACTAAAAAATAGGAAGAAAATTAAACATGTTATTTTTTAATTGGTTGGTGGTACCACGTCATATATACCACTGTTGCACCAAAGATTTACTCCCCCAATGGGCATGGTTTGGTAGTGTAGGGCCCGAGATTTTGCCTTCAGGTTTTGGATTCGAATTTAGGGAGTGCGTTTTTTATAAGAGCCCGAGTCAGCCAAAGATTTTACATGCCCTGTTTAAGCTCGAAAATGATGGATTGACGGCGGGATTTTTTTTTTATTAGGTGCTTAGTAGTTAGTACGAAGTATAAAGCGATGTTAATTAACATTTAATGCTTGAGAGAACACTTTTTAATGATGTGGAAATTAATTGAGTGATAAATAATGTGTTTGATGTAATAGATTAAGTTATAGTGAAAATGTTATGAATTAGTTGAGTGATTGCTTTGTTTTGAGGGAAAAATAATAATGGATGTTTCTGGCTATACTAGTACAGATTCTTTGGTACAATAGTGGTATGGGTGACGTGGTATCATAAGTGAATTAAAAAATAACATGTAGAGTTTTTTCACCTAATTTTTAGTTGTTTTTTAATTTTTAGCACGCGTGGCAGAGGATGATTGGCTTGTTGCATGGATGGTGTGGTACCACTGTTGCATAGAAGATTTTCTCCTGTACTAGGGGTCTTCACGGATCGGGTCGGTCGGGTTTTTTGATTTTTTTTATGACCCGATTGGGTCGGATCATTCGACCCAAAACCCGAAATTTGAGAAGGTGACCCGCGAGGGTCGGGTCAAAAAACTGCGGGTCGGGTCGGATCAACATAATATGCAGTAAATATAATATATATATATATATATATATATATATATATATATATATATATATATTATTGATACAAATTTACAAGATTGTGCATAGTTGAAATGACAAAGGCTTTGATTAATATGCATTTTAAAGAAAGAAAAAACATAATTTTCGGAATTGTTGAAAATGAGATTCGAACTTGGAAACACTTAAACACCAAGTACACACTTTGTCATTCCAGCTACAATTGTTTTTGGTTAAAATCGTATCATTAAAAATATATATTATAATTATAATATCAATTACATCGGGTCGGGTCAGACCCGAGTTTTCTGCGCTTAACCCGTGACCCGACCCAAAATTTCGAGTCGGATCGGATATAAATTGACCCAAAATTGAATTTTAAAATTCATAAACCCGACCCTATGAACACCGCTAGGTTATACCATAAAAATAAGAGATAAAAGTTGGCTAAAATCATAAATGGCGTCAAATCGTATCTCAGGAGAAATATTAAAGTTGAGTATAAGTTAATTCAATTACAAGTATGAAATCAAATTGCGTTCACATAAGTGAGGAGTGAGGAGAAAAATATTAGGTTGTTGGTTATGAGTACAAAAATAATAATAATAATAATAATGTAATAAAGTCCTTTACGAATTTAGAGAATAAGAAGAATATTGAAAGTTTAAAAGGAAAAGTTTGATAACGAAAAACTAAGAAAATTAGATTAAAAGCAAAAGATGTCCAAAAAGAAAGATACACAAAATAATAAAAGGTACGTATAAAATAAGGAGAATGATGAGATAAACATTTTTTCTTATTCGAGTACGAAGAAACTCTATGTTAATAATGTTGTGAATAAACACACAATAATAGAGGTGAATTGAGAGAAAACTCTTCTTTTATATATACACACAAAAGAATTACAAAGCTTATAATCCAAGCTTTACAAAAAACTCTCAAACACTTTACTCTCTATCTTTTCTCACGATTTGGGATGCTTAGGAATGAACTCAGAAGCTCCCTTTTATAATGCCAAACCGCGTGCTACAGTAACACGCGGTTTGGGGAGCTGTCAACAATTGCCAATGGTTGGCATGGCTGGCAAAGATCAATCATGCTTTCGGTGCATGATTTGATCATTTGCTGTCTTCAACAAATCTCCCCCTCGGTGAAGATTTGCTCAAAATCTGAGCCGACCATTAATCATCCAAATCCGGATCCTCAAAAGGATCCTCCCCTGGCTGCATCTGTATGACTGCCTACGTACCCTGAGTTGGGATCAAGCCAATCGTAGTTTGAATTTCCCCACTCTGACTATGTGGAGAGTTTTGTCATCCCGGCTATGGCACGACAGATTTCAAGCTTCTCCTTCGGTAAAACCTTCGTGAACATATCGGCACCGTTGTCGTCGGTGTGAATTTTCCTGAGTTCTAACAGCCTTGAGCTCAGGACGTCCCGTATCCAGTGATACCTCACATCGATATGTTTTGACCTCGAATGAAATGTGGAATTTTTACCGAGATAGATAGCGCTATGGCTATCGCAGTACAAAATGTACTTCTCCTGCTTGAAACCCAATTCCTGGACGAATGTCTTCATCCACAGCAATTCCTTGCAAGCTTCCGTCGCTGCAATGAATTCCGCCTCTGTTGTAGAAAGTGCAACACATCTCTGCAACCTAGACTGCCATGCCACAGCTCCTCCTGATAGAGTAATCAGATACCCCGAAGTAGACTTACGGGTATCCTCATCTCCTGCCATATCTGAATCGGTGTAGCCCATCAACACTGGTTTGTCGCTGCTTCCAAAACATAATCTCATCTTGGATGTGCCTCGAAGATACCGCATGATCCATTTGATCGCATTCCAGTGTTCCCGTCCTGGGTTTGACATAAACCGGCTGACCAATCCAACTGCGTGTGCTAAGTCTGGCCTCGTGCACACCATGGCATACATTAGACTTCCCACTGCTGAGGTGTATGGAACCTGTTTCATTTCCTCATTCTCCGTCTCAGTAGAGGGACTCTGTCTCGTACTCAATCTAAAGTGGGTAGCAAGAGGAGTGCTAACCGCTTTAGCCTTGTCCATCTGGAATCTCTGAAGTACCTTCTCGATGTACTCCTCATGTGACAAGTATAATTTCCTGGCTTTCCGATCACGACCGATCCTGATGCCAAGAATCTGTTTAGCTGGCCCCAAGTCTTTCATCTCAAAAGACTTACTCAGTTGCTGCTTCAAATTATCAATCCTCGATTGATTCCTGCCAACTATCAACATATCATCTACATATAACAGTAAGATGATAAAATCATCGTCAGAAAATTCTGAACGAAAACACAATGGTCTGAAGTGGTCTTCTTGTATCCCTGCTCCCCCATAACTGACTCAAACTTCACGTACCACTGTCTCGGTGCCTGTTTCAAACCGTAGAGGCTTTTCCTGAGTCTGCACACAAAGTCCTCTTTCCCGCTGACTCTGAAGCCTTCTGGTTGCTCCATGTAAATTTCTTCTTCCAGATCTCCGTGAAGAAATGCGGTCTTGACATCCATCTGCTCAACTTCCAGGTCGAGGCTTGCTGCTAAGCTGAGTACCACTCTGATGGATGACATCTTCACAACTGGAGAGAAGATTTCATCGAAGTCAATGCCTTTCCTCTGATTGAATCCCTTGACAACTAGTCTGGCTTTGTACCGGGGTTGTGAAGTATGCTCTTGCTGCTTCACTCTGTACACCCATTTGTTCTTCAAAGCCCTTTTGCCTCTTGGCAATTTCACCAACTCAAAAGTGTGATTGTCATGCAAAGATTTCATCTCATCTTGCATGGCTTCCTCCCACTTTTCTCTGTCTTCTGTTTCCACAGCCTCCTGGTAGCTCTCGGGTTCTCCCCCGTCAGTAAGCAGCACATACTCATATGCAGAGTATTTGGTTGAAGGTCGCCTCTCTCTGTCAGACCTTCTCTGTGGAACTGTTGGTGGAACTTCTGGTACTGGTGGTTGATCATGATCATCATCTCTGGGAGCTTCATCACCTGTACCCTCATGTCTGGGAACCTCATCTTCAACTCGTACTGGCACCGGTGTATGAGGTTCTGGATTCACATTTCTGTATTGTTGGGGCATTGTCTTCATCTCCTTTCTGATATCTTCTATGGTCTGGTCTTCAACAAAGACAACATCTCGGCTTCTGACAATCTTCTTCTCCACAGGATCATACAATTTGTAGCCGAAATCATCCTGACCATAGCCAATAAAGACACACTGTCGCGTCTTTGCATCAAGCTTGGATCTCTCGTCCTTTGGGATGTGTACAAATGCTTTGCACCCAAAGACATGTAAGTGCTCGTACGACACTTCTTTACCTGTCCAAGCTTGGTTAGGAACATTACCTTTCAGTGCGACCGCTGGGGACATGTTCAAAACATGAACTGCTGTGATGAGTGCCTCCCCCCAGAATGTCTTCGGCAGCTTGGCTTGTGACAGCAAGCTTCTGATCCTCTCGCACAAGGTTTTGTTCATCCTCTCAGCTAGGCCATTCAGCTGAGGTGTCTTCGGAGGTGTCGTTTGATGTCTGATTCCTTGCGTCTTGCAGTACTGATCAAACGGACCTCTGTATTCTCCACCATTATCTGTTCTGATGCACTTCAATTTCTTGCCGGTTTCTCTCTCCACCAAAGCATGAAACTCCTTGAACACTCCCAGCACTTGATATTTTCTCTTCAAGGTGTATGCCCATATCTCCTTGAATGATCATCAATGAATGTCACAAAATACAGTGACCCTCCGAGTGTTCGTGTCTGCATCGGACCGCATACATCTGAATGTATGAGATCTAGTACCTCCGGTTTTCGTTGAGGCGGGGAGCTCTGGAAGGATACTCTGTTCTGCTTTCCAGCCATGCAGTGTTCACACTTCCGTAAGTGTGAGTTCTTCAATTCCGGAAGAACATTCCGCCTGCGTAGTATCTCCATCCCTGTTGGCTCATGTGACCGAGCTTTTTGTGCCATAACTCGGCTGCCTCATTGCTGTTGACTGTATTTATGCTACTATTGGAAAGCTTAGCATGCATCAAATACAGGTTGAGTCTTTCTTACCTCGTGCCACGACCATTGATCCTTTAGTGAGCTTCCAGCATCCGTCACTAAAGGTGCTGCAGAAACCTTCATCATCCAGCTTGCCTGTTGAGATCAGGTTTAACCGGATATCTGGGATGTGCTTGACTCCCTTCAACACTAGCCTTGTCCCGTTCTCTGTTTCAAGGCAGATGTCTCCAATACCGACGGCTTTGGACTGTCCGTCATTCCCCATCCTTACAGCACCGTAGTCCCCTGGTGTGTAAGATGAAAAGAAGTCTCTGCGAGATGTGGCGTGTATGGATGCGCCACTATCTATCACCCAACTGGTCTCGTGGCTGGCAAGATTCACAACAGCTTCTTCATACATTATGCAGAAGTCTTTGGAGGTTTTCTCGGTGGTAGTAGCAACTCTTTCTTGATTAGAGTCACCATCTCTCCTGGACTGCTCGTTCTTCAGTTTGTAGCAATCCCGCTTCATATGGCCTTTCTTTTTACAGTGATAGCACTCAATATCCCTCGTTCTTGATTTCCCCCGGTTCTTGTCTGATCTCACTGGGCCTCGACTTTTACTCCTCCCCCTTCTGGTGTTCTTTTCTGTCACTAGAGCTTCTGAGGTTGAGGTTGATGCTGACTCCTGCATTCTTGTCCTCTTTTCTTCCTCGAAGATCCTGGTCTTTGCCATCTCCATAGTGACTTTCCCATCTGCGGCTGAATTTATCACCGTAGATCTGAACGTTTCCCAAGATTCTGGTAACGTATTAAGGAGTATTAAGCCATTTACCTCATCACCGAAGTCTATGCCCAATCCAGACAATTCTTTCATTGTTCCGAGGAGAATCGTTGATATGGTCCGCCACAGCTGTACCCTCCTGGTATTTCAAACCCATCATCTTCTTGATGTAGTACAGCTTTTGTGTGCCAGTCTTTGCTCGGAAAAGCTCCTCCAGCTTTCCCCATAAACCGTGCATTTGTTTCTTCACTGACATGGTTCACGATACTGTCGTCGATCCTGAGAAATACTGACATGTATGTTTTCTGGTGAAGATTAGCCCACTTTCCATCGGTCATTCCTTCTGGTTTCTCCTCCAGAAATACCGATCCATCATAGTCCTTCACATACAGAAGGTCTTTCATCCTTCATCTCCATGTGAAATAGTTTGTACTGGTTAACAAAATCATTTTTCCGTTGCTCCCCTCCATCATAAAAATTCTAAGCAGAATTTCAAAAACCGGACCTCACCGTTGCGTCCGGAATGGTCGAAAATGGTGGAAATGACACTTCGTTTGTCAAATTCCGACACAGGGACCAATTTGCAAATTTCAGAAATTACAGGGGTCATAGTGCAATTTCCAAAAGTTCAGGGGCCAAAGTGCAATTACGGAAAAGTTCAGGGACTAAATTGCAATTTACAAAAAGTTCAGGGACTAAATTGTAAATATCTGAAAGTATTGTGGCTAAATTGTAATTTCCAGAAAGTACAGGGACCTATCTGAAATTTACCAGACACCGCTGACGTGGCAGCTGACTGGACTGCTGACTGTGCGCTGACGTGGCGCTGACTGTGTGCTGACTGTGCGCTGACGTGGCGCTGACTGGGCGCTGACGTGGTCGTCTTCTTCGTTGGGTTGGCGCGTGCGGCGCGTGTCTGCGCGTGGAGCGCGTGAAGCAGCTACTGACCGGCGCGTGCGGCTTCGTCCGACCTCCGTTCGATCGCCGGAAAATATCACCGAGCTCGTCTCGCCGTGAAAAGTCCGATGATATGCTCAAAATCGATTTTCGACAACTTTCGTCGGAATCGACTTTCCGAACCGAAACTTCGTTACTGAATTTCGGGATCCCTCCGTGGAACCGTAGCTCTGATACCACTTGTTGTGAATAAACACACAATAATAGAGGTGAATTGAGAGAAAACTCTTCTTTTATATATACACACAAAGAATTACAAAGCTTATAATCCAAGCTTTACAAAAAACTCTCAAACACTTACTCTCTATCTTTCCTCACGATTTGGGATGCTTAGGAATGAACTCGAAGCTCCTTTTATAATGCCAAAACCGCGTGCTACAGTAACACGCGGTTGGGGAGCTGTCAACAATTGCCAATGGTTGGCATGGCTGGCAAAGATCAAATCATGCTTTCGGTGCATGATTTGATCATTTGCTGTCTTCAACAAATAATCCAATCGATTCATAGAAAATACATTTTATAAATTTCATTGATAATGGCTAAAAATTTAGTTCACATACTATTATTCTAAGATCGAGTGGTCATAGGATTTTAAGGATTGGATTCGAAAAAATTGTGTTAAATACACTTATAGTGGTGTTTATTTTTCAGAAATAGAATTTCTTAAAAACTGGTTAAGAGAAGATATCTAGATAAATACGTTTAATAGATTTCACAATTTCCTCATAGAGATGCAAAAAGTGAAGATGATTTTTATTTTTTAACGATTTTAGGATTGAAAATTGAAATGTCCTTTCGTTCTCCCTGAAAACGACGTGATTCATTTGGATTCTTGTAGAATAATTTTAATCCAGTGCTTAGCTAAAAAGAATTATGTGGAGTTTTTTTCTTAATCTTCTATTATACATGCTTTAATCGTGTATCACTATTAAGATTCAATTATATTTAAACTATCATTCAATAATTATCTATCATATTGTAATTTGTGATGATCTCAACTACTTAATCTCTATCTTGTAATTTATTATTATTTTTTATTTTGTAACTTATCTCTACCACAACTCCTCCCTATAAAAATAGAGGAACCTCATTTGTATTTTGGTATCAAAATCATTCATTAAGAATTAATTAGAAAAGCTCGCAGCTTTACAAGGTATTCTTTCTCTTTTTTGCTCTTATTTTACAACACGTTATCGGCACAAATTGTTCTTATTTCATTTTTTTCCTCACGTATACTTCATAAACAATACTGGATTAAGGCATGATCACGCAAAGCCTGAAGCCTTTGTTTGTCTCTCTCGTAAATTTACCTGAAGCAACTCATTCTTTTTTTGTTTGCTTCCTTCTTTGTAAACCATCAGCCTTTGTTCATTATTTGCAATTCATAACAAGAGCCATAAGCCTTTGTTCATTATTTGCAATTCATAACGAGAGCCATGAGCCACTGTTGATCATGCGCAATTCATGATGCGGCCTGAAGCCAATTGAAAATAATCAATCAAGGCCTGAAGCCACTGGCTCGTCCAGAAAACTTGAAGTTTTGGATTTCAATCTTAAAATTAGAACTCGTAGTTCTGATTCAGAACCTGAAGTTCTAATCTCAATATTAGAACATGTAATTATGATTCAAAACCTGAAGTTCTGAATCTCAATATATAACATGTAGTTTTGATTCAAAATCTAAAGTTCTGAATCTCAATATTAAAATTAGAACCCGTAGTTCTAATTCACAACCTGAAGTTATGAATCTCAATATTAAAATTAGAACCCGTAGTTCTAATTCAGAACCTGAAGTGATTTTTTTCTTTCTTAAATTTAAAAATAGTTATAATTCACTATGTTATTCTTTTATTTATTATTAGTTTAACAAATTAATTATTTTTATGAGTATTGTAGACGCTGGATTTCGCCCGAGGTCCACAATCGAGAATTTGTAGTTGGGGGCGCTAGCGATCCTGCAAAACAAAGGTAGAGTGAGCGGGAGAGGAGTACTACCCACCGGTGTGGTGGGCGCCGGGGGCACTCCGACGCTCAAGTCAGTAGTGAAGACGAGCTGTAAATAATGGAAGAGCAAGGCTTGACGTACATTGACTTCTGTTGACTACCGTGAGGGCAGTGGGTCGGAGGTTCCGAGGCTCTGGAGAGATAGGACGAGAATATGACTAAGATGAGAGTTGTTAGAAGTTGAATATGATCGAGCTATGGATTGTCCAGCCCTTTTCTCGTAGACTTTCTTCTCTTATATACACACTCTCATGAAATGTGTGTATTATTACCTTTAATTACTCGTTCGTTGGATGTTGGAAACTGTCGAGTTATGTGAGATATTTATGAGTCTGGACGTTTCTTGATTTGGTATCTATTGCGTCCGTTGGCCCTCTTGATGACAATGAGCTTGGGCCCGTGAGGCTTCTTGGTCTGATATTGGTCGGTCTCGAGGTAAAATGTCGATTTTACCTTGAGCTCAAATTGGCCCGTACAGTTTGTCCCCTACTCTCTAAGTCAAGTAGTCATTGACTTGGATAGTACTTGACGCGTGTGTCGCTTGAGGCCATAGTATGTAGGTGTACTCGAGCGTGATGCTACCAAACGAATATCAAGTTATGAGCTTTACTCTTCAAGAGCCATTGGGGAAGTACCCAATCGATTGAAACAGATGAAGGTCAGGATATAAGTCGTACGACATGTGTATTCCATGTCTACAACTTGACTCGATGTGAGTCCGTGGGGGATGTCCCCGGTCGACTGAACCAGATGAGGTTCATGAGTTATTTCATTCGACAAGTCTATGAACTGAAGGAATCCATGTCTTCATTTGACTCGACAAGAGTCATCTGGGAATGTCCCCGGTCGACTGAACCAGATGAGGTTCAGGATATAAGTCATACGACATGTGTATGTCTACAACTTGACTCTACATGAGTCCATGAGGGATGTCCCCGGTCGAAAAACCAGATGAGGTTCAGGATATAAGTCATACGACATGTGTATGTCTACAACTTGACTCTACATGAGTCCATGGGGGATGTCCCCGATCGACTGAACCAGATGAGGTTCAGGATATAAGTCATACGACATGTGTATGTCTACAACTTGACTCTACATGAGTCCGTGGGGGATGTCCCCGGTCGACTGAACCAGATGAGGTTCAGGATATAAGTCATACGACATGTGTATGTCTACAACTTGACTCTACATGAGTCCATGGGGGATGTCCCCGGTCGACTGAACCAGATGAGGTTCAGGATATAAGTTATACGACATGTGTATGTCTACAACTTGACTCTACATGAGTCCATGGGGGATGTCCCCGGTCGACTGAACCAGATGAGGTTCAGGATATAAGTCATACGACATGTGTATGTCTACAACTTGACTCTACATGAGTCCGTGGGGGATGTCCCCGGTCGACTGAACCAGATGAGGTTCAGGATATAAGTCATACGACATGTGTATGTCTACAACTTGACTCTACATGAGTCCATGGGGGATGTCCCCGGTCGACTGAACCAGATGGGTTCAGGATATAAGTCATACGACATGTGTATGTCTACAACTTGACTCTACATGAGTCCGTGGGGGATGTCCCCGGTCGACTAAACCAGATGAGGTTCAGGATATAAGTCATACGACATGTGTATGTCTACAACTTGACTCTACATGAGTCCATGGGGGATGTCCCCAGTCGACTAAACCAGATGAGGTTCAGGATATAAGTCATACAACATGTGTATGTCTACAACTTGACTCTACATGAGTCCATGGGGGATGTCCCCGGTCGACTGAACCAGATGAGGTTCAGGATATAAGTCATACGACATGTGTATGTCTACAACTTGACTCTACATGAGTCCGTGGGGGATGTCCCCGGTCGACTAAACCAGATGAGGTTCAGGATATAAGTCATACGACATGTGTATGTCTACAACTTGACTCTACATGAGTCCATGGGGGATGTCCCCGGTCGACTGAACCAGATGAGGTTCAGGATATAAGTCATACGACATGTTGTATGTCTACAACTTGACTCTACATGAGTCCATGGGGGATGTCCCCGGTCGACTGAACCAGATGAGGTTCAGGATATAAGTCATACGACATGTGTATGTCTACAACTTGACTCTACATGAGTCCGTGGGGGATGTCCCCGGTCGACTGAACCAGATAAAGGTCAGGAGTTAGTTCACACGATATGTGTTAATCCATGTCTTTGACTCGACATGCCCGATGAAGGTCTATGAATGTTATCACCCATTCTCCTGATGAGGGTCCATGAGACTACGGTGGTATAGACCTGTCGAATGGACTTGATAATGGTCCAAGAATGTCATCACTTCTCACTCTACTAGACCTGAAGAATGTCAATGAGGGTTCTCATTCCTCATTCTACAAGACCTGACAAAGATCAACGAATGTTATCATTCCTCATTCTACAAGACCTGACAAAGGTCAATGAAGGTATAATTCATCATTCTACAAGACCTGACAAAGGTCAATGAAGGTATAATTCCTCATTCTACAAGACCTGACTAAGGTCAATGAGGGTCATCATCCAACTATTTTGGATGAAGGTCGGTCGACTGGGCCCGATTGAGGTCCAATGGATTCTTCATACTACACAATCTGACAAAGGTGGATAGATGTTTTCCTCCGTGGCCTGACAAAGATCAATGAGGGTTTTAACTCCTCATTCTACAAGATTTCGACGTGGGTTTATGTTTGAATAGAGTCTACAGTTGGTGGTAATCCATTTATGTAGTATGGGTGAGACGACAATCTATCTAGTCATATGGAGAATAGACAATTTTCCAATGTTCTGTCGGATGGAATCTTAAGTAAGCATCAAGCCTCATGCGTGTAATGTAGAGTGAGACTTACATTCCATGCTTAGTTTAGTTTTTTTTTTTTTTTTTTTTTTAAAAGCATTTTCCTTGAGCCGAATTCTAGTGGGATATTCTCTCGTCGTATCTTCATCTGAGCATCCTCGACTAGGCAGGATTTTAATAATGCTGCCTTTTGAAGGGGAAATATTTTGTGGATGTCGTCCATGTCATTTGGGACTTTAGACTAATTTATAATTGTCACATCTGTAGATTTATCGGTTTGTCGCATGAGTTTGAATGCAAAGGTGGATGAGGCTGTTGGTAAGTTTCGTGCAGCAATAAGAAATTGGGCCTGTTAGGCCTGTTTAACCTGTTGAGCCCGGGAATGTTTGTCATGTGCTCTCAGTTTATCAGATTTCTTCTTCAAACACTTTTTGCCTGCGAAAGAAGGGACCACTCGACGAACAGTGTAGCTTCACGTGTTGTGGTAGATACGCCAGCTGGTCTGTTTCAGCTGCGCATGGTTCGCAGGGTCTTGGGCAGTGGGCCTTCTCAATTCACGTGATCCTACTCTGGGAGGCAACTTGTAAAATCCTTCGTGCCTGCCGCCTGGAACTACATGAGTCTATTGCAAGTGAATTTCATTTGGGCTTGGGCCGGTAATTACTTCGGTGGGCTTGGTTTGCGTACTAAACAGCCAGAGGAGTGTCCTCGTGTTGCTGGGACATGCTGCATGCGTCAGTTTGTTTGCCATGTTTCTAATTATTATTGTTATTAAAATATATATATATATATATATATATATATATATATATTTAGCTTTACAGCTCACGACAGGACACACGGCAGACGTATTTTGTGTATGGAAGGAACTCGAGCGTACGTTTGCAGTGTGGACTCCATGAGATCTATTTGCATGCACGAAGGGCGAGTTTTTATGGAAATTGGGCCTAAACTTCATGGGCCTTTTGTCTTCTCATTTACGTAGGACCGACCCCTTAAAAGCGTGTAGTGGCTTTGTAATTATCGAGTGGCTGCACGTGGAGTGGATGCCCTTTTTCATTCATGCTCCTTGCTCGCAGGATCCATGATGGCTTATGGATTTCTCGAATTGAAGATCAGTGTGCTCGTAGGACTTCTTGTTTGGTTCGACAATTTAGCTGTATGTGCACTAGTGCGTGACAGACTCGCATCTGTCGAGTTGATATCCATTCGAAGACCATCAAGGTCCATGTATGATTCGATTATGTGCTCTACAATTGTGACGATATTAATAGGATTTTGGATTCTAAGGTTTCTTGTATATCCTTCAAGGACTCTGCTTGCAGGTGCCTTGGATTCATGTTGTCCAAGAAAAAGTATATTTACGCCATTGATGATGATTGTTTTGTTGCTAAAGACCCATTCGGCAAAGACATTAACGCATCGAAGTAGCACGTAAAGAACTTCTGTGTCCATCAACCCCATTTTTCTTCAATACTCTTTATGTCCCACACCATGACGGCGTAGACATCGTCCAGGGATGCCTATTCAGTTTTTGTGATGGTGACCCTACTGTTGCTTTTCATGGTCCCTGGCTCGACATTCCAGATTGTGATGCATCTACACAACTTGTGAAGCCACGTGAGAGGAACACTAGGTATGTAAATATGGTTTTGACCATTCCTAATGGAACCCTCTTCCCTATGTGTGGTACGAATTTGGCATTCGACCGTGACTTGATTGGCCCTGCGAGGTACTTTGGACTGTTGGGTGATGGTCAGTCAGTTTGAACGCTACCAAGATTATTTGTGATGGAGTGGGGGTTCTTCACTTCAGGGCATCATTGTCGTGTGGGCCTATTATCGTATGGGTAGCAGATTTGGTGATGGGCATTACCATGAAGTGGGTTTTATGGGGCATTCTGTATAGGTAGCCCGCGGCGAAGAGCTTTCTTCGAGGGAAGTACTCTCTTTTAGAATGAGTCTATTGTCCCACAATGTCAAGTGAAACACTCACCTTACAAGAATCTTCACAGGTATCAATTTGGAACGTCCTCATTGAGTCGACTCTACATCTTTACATTGTTGAGTGGGATAGCATCCTCATGACGTGTCTTCATTTGAAGGGTCTTCCTTGATCTGAGATTAAATCCTCGCAGTACCAGGTGAAATGCCAACTTGTAGTACTTCATCTAGAGCATCATTCTTAAGCCATGACTACATTAGTGTCGAATGGTGTTTCTGACTCCAGGTAGGAGTTTTTCCTTGTCGTGTGGGATGGAACCTCAACTATCTAGTTATGACTTCTTACATCTCATGTAAAATGAGATCTCGAACACGTGACTAGCCTTACATGCAGAGCGCCGAATGGAATCTCAAGTAAGTGTCAAACAATACATAGATAGTAATGTCTACTGGGACATCCTTAACAACATACTGATGTCGAGTGGGAGATCCCTAACAGGTCATATTACTTAGTTTTAAATTGTAGTGTCGACTGGAATACCCATTGCTAGTTTCATACTATAAATTGTAGTACCAACTATAACATCTATTTCAAGTCTCGAACTATGACACCAATTATAATTCACATGCCTTTCTAATGTCAACTGAGACATTATTAAAAAGTGCAAGACATACCTGGTGATGTTAACCAAGATGTCCACGCCAAGTCTTCATTCGGGTACGTCGACTGGGACACCGTCTTCATGCCAAGTACTTGTTCCTTATAGAAGTCCATAAAAGACAACCCAATCACGTAGTATGGAGCTGAAGGCAATCCACACGTTCTAAGGAAGATGTCCATCATTTCACATGTAGTAAGAGGTTGATGACAATCAACCCATGGATCGTTATGTGTGTAAGGGTCGTAGATAGAGTTGTCTTTGCTTGCTAAAAAAAATAAAATAAAATCGCTAGGGCCCCACGGTGGGCGCCAAATTGTAGACGTTGGATTTCGCCCGAGGTCCACAATCGAGAATTTATAGTTGGGGGCGCTAGCGATCCTGCAAAACAAAGGTAGAGTGAGCGGGAGTAGACTACCCATCGGTGTGGTGGGCGCCGGGGGCACTCCGACGCTCAAGTCAGTAGTGAAGACGAGCTGTAAATAATGGAAGAGCAAGGCTTGACGTACATTGACTTCTGTTGACTACCGTGAGGGCAGTGGGTCGGAGGTTCCGAGAGCTCTGGAGAGAATATGACTAAGCTGAGAGTTGTTAGAAGTTGAATATGATCGAGCTATGGATTGTTCAGCCCTTTTCTCGTAGACTTTCTTCTCTTATATACACACTCTCATGAAACGTGTGTATTTATTACCTTTAATTACTCGTTCGTTGGATGTTGGAAACTGTCGAGTTATGTGAGATATTTATGAGTCTGGACGTTTCTTGATTTGGTATCTATTGCGTCCGTTGGCCCTCTTGATGACAATGAGCTTGGGCCCGTGAGGCTTCTTGGTCTGATATTGGTCGGTCTCGAGGTAAAATGTCGATTTTACCCTTGGGCCCAAATTTGGCCCGTACAAGTATGCTCTGTGGTTGCCATTAATTTGGATCATCCACATCAGAAAATAAAATGTGGATTTCTTTTTTAATTTTATAGTTTATTTTAATTTCTTTCATAAATCTGATTAACTATAAGAGAAAATTAGAACCTAAAGTTCTAAACTTATTAATTAATTATTAGATTAGAACCTGCCGTTCTAGATCTATAAAATAATTATAGAACCCGAAATTCTATAATTACACTATAATTAAAGAAATTGAAGTTCTAATATCAATCAATCAGACTTTAGATTAAAACTTACAGTTTTAAATCTTTCATGGAACCTGAAGTTCCGAATCTATAATATCATTTTTATGAACTTGAAGTTCTAAATATTAATGTTATCAATCAGAAATTACAGTTCTGAAATATAATTCCATTTTAGAACCTGATGTTCTAAATAATAATGTAAGAATGAAACTTGAAGTTCTAGGTCAACGAATTATTTTTCAAGAGAACCTGAAGTTCCAAATATATATGTGTAATTTTTGGTTTATACATATTTATGTAATGTCTTTAATTTTTATTATATTTTCTATTGTATATTTATTTTTTTGAATTATATTATATTTATGTGACATGAATTTTACTTTATAAGGATATGGATCCTACAAATAAATTATCTGTTCTGGAAAATAAATGTGGGGATGTATGCTTGGCTGATAGTGTAACCACACACACTATCCTTCGAGATAGAAAATACTTCTTGGACATAAAATTACGTGAAGGAAATATAAATACTATATTTGGGCCTGTAAACCTAATTGAAGGCTCTGAAAGAGCCATAATCTTATTAGCAAGTGGAACAAAATTATGCATTGAAAATGCTCTATATTCAGGCAGGTCCAGTAGAAATCTGCTAAGTTTCAAAGATATTCGCAGAAATGGGTATCATATTGAAACTTTAGATGAAAATAATATAGAGTATAATGTATTACCAAAAACATCTCATGTAAGAAATACATATTGGAAAAACTTCAAGCTTTCTCATCTGGATTGTATTATACAATCATAAATGCAATAGAAAGTCATGTAGTGATGAACCAGAAATTCAATAATCCAAATATGTTTATTTTATGGCATAATCGCCTTGGTCATCCAGGAGCTACGATGATGCGTACAATAATTAAAAATTCTGATGAGCATAAATTAAAGTACCAGAAGATTCCATTGACAGATGAGATCAATTGCACCGCTTGCTCACAATGCAAACTTGTGATACGCCCATCTCCATCTAAGAATGCTCTTGAATCCCCATCATTCTTATAAAGGATTCAAGGAGATATTTAAGGACCAATACATCCACTAAGTGGACCTTTCCGTTATTTTATGGTTTTGATTGATGCATCTGCATGATGGTCACATGTTTGATTGTTGTCCACGCGTAACATTGCTTTTGCCAAGCTACTTGCCCAAATGATTAGATTAAGGGCACAATTTCCAGATTATCCAATCAAAACCATACGACTAGATAATACTGGTGAATTTACATCCAAGACATTTGATGACTATTGTACATCAGTCGGAATCGATGTTGAACATCCAGTTCCACATGTACATACATAAAATGGATTGGCAGAATCATTGATCAAACGAATTCAGGTAATGGCAACGAACTTTATTGTTACAGACTCAATTACCAATTTCTATATAAGGTCATACTATACTACATGCAGCTGCATTAATTCTCCTTAGACCCACAACTTATCATCAATATTCTCCAATCCAACTTGTTCTTGGTCACCAACCAGATATTTCTCATCTACCGCACTTTTGGTTGTGTTGTGTATGTTCCAATTTCACCCCCACAACGCACAAAGATGGGACCTCAACGTCGTTTGGGGATATATATTGGTTTTAATTCACCTTCTATTATTAGATATTTGGAACGGGTGATCATTTTACCGCACGTTTCGCGGATTGTAATTTTGATGAGACAAGTTTTCCACCATTAGGGGAAAAGAAATAGCCTCCAGAAGCAAGGCATGAACTTTCTTGGAAAATTCCTATCATATCTCATTTAGATCCTCGCACCAGCTAATGTGAAAATGAAGTGCGAAGGATTATCCATTTGTAACAAATTGCAAATCAATTGCCAGATGCATTTATAGATGCTGCAAAAGTAACCAAGTCACATATACCGGCTGCTAATACACAAGCCCGGGTGGTTGTTCCTGTTGAATAATCTAGTGTAAATGCAGCTAATGAATCATCTATTGCACGTCAGAAACGTGGTAGACCACTTAGTTCTAAAGATATTATTCCTCGGAAGAGGAAAATGAGAGATCATGATCCTATTGAAAATAATGCTCGAGCAATGACTATACCCACATCTTCTCAATCACCAGTTCTAGAAGAACTGATAGTCCCTGAAGAGACACTAGCCCCTGAAGAGGCTCAAAATTCCAAAAATGAGGAAAAGTCTACAAATTATACTTATACAAGAAAACTGTGGGATCGAAAGGAAATAACCATCTACAATGTGTTTTCATATACAGTAGCTACTGAAATTGCAAATGATTTTGAACCTCAAACTGTCGATGAATGTAGACAAAGACACGATTGGCCTAAATGGAAAGAAGCAATTCAAGAAGAATTGACTTCTTTAGCCAAACGTGAAGTATTTGGACATGTAGTCCAGACACCTGAAGATGTCAAACCCGTTGGTTACAAATGGGTGTTTGTACGAAAACGTAATGAACATAATGAAATCATTAGATATAAAGCGTGACTAGTTGCACAAGTTTTCTCACAGAGACTAGGTATTGACTATGGGGATACGTATTCTCTAGTGATAGATACCATTACGTTTCGATTTTTAATCAGTTTGGCAGTCTCTGAAAGATTGGATATGCGTCTTATGGACGTAGTGACTGTTGGGGTTGGTGCTCAGAGCGTTAATCCGGACCGTATTTATGTTTGATTCATGAATACGAACATCTTTTTTTTTTTTCCATAATATTACTTTCTTAGTGGTTGCACCTCTTGTTTTTATATACGTATTCGATCTAATTACTATTAGATTGAAACAAAATCTGATTTAGTGATATGTATATATTAGACAAAGACCCGATAATATATAATGTAGTGCGCAGTTACAAAGTAGTTTGTAATTACATTGGGAAGTGTCACTGCTAGAAATATATTATCAAATAAAGTTCATGGTCAAGATTTACTAACACGGGTCGGTTAGTTAAATCTGTTGAGACCAGTACATGTCGTATATCGAGACTTGATCCGATGGTTTATCCCAATGAACCATGAGTCTTGGGAGACTCGTATAGACATGTAGGTGTTTATAGTGGATAAACACTGAACGACTCACCGAAGATTCTTAATAGATGGTACACCAACGTCAATAAGAATCTTCTCGGGTTGAGTAGCATAGTGGTCCTTCAACTTGAGATACCATTGTGGATGTATGAGACATCCTCTACACTTAGATGGCATATATGTCACCTATCTATTTAGATCATACATCCGCCTGTTCGTTGGGTGTGGACCGATCCTCAGGATATCATGTGTGTGTCAAGATAGGATCCGTCAGTTCTGTGTACAGAGCATAGGTAGTGCAAATGTGATTAGCAATCTGTTAAATCTATGGTCATAGTATACTTCGGAAGTGAGTTCCGAATGTTATTTAGAGATTGCTAATAGATACGTCAACGGGATTATACCTATAGAGATTTAACATTTATATCTATATCTCTGGGATAATCCGGATACCTGTGACGGATGGATTATATGTATGCAATGACCTCGACCTGTATGATTCAGCTAGTTTACCTGTGGTCGTCATTATTTACGGGTGGGTAAATTATGGACACGAAATTGGATTTCGTGACAGATATTCCGAATCTAGAGAGTCTCACTAGTGAAATATACTCGTAGAGCACTAGGGTAACTTTTATAAATAATGGTGATTATTTATAAATCGTTTAACTGTTAAACGAAAGATACATACATTAAGGGTCGAACCGTCATTTCCTAATTAGTGTGTATTTATGTTTAATATTTGATATTATTAAATACACATTAATTAATTGTCAAATTATGATATTTGACATATATCATTAATATATGTATTTGAGATATTTAAAGTAAATATAATACATATATTTGAGATATTTATATTTAATTAATTATTTAATTGTTAAATGATTAAAGTAATTAAAATATAAATATCTTACCAAATGATAATGATGGGAAATGATTACAAGTGTATATTGTTGACTTTGCTTTAAAAAGAATGATAGTCAAATTGAGTTTGACTTCTAAGATATTTGTTTAATTTTGATTAAATTTGAAAATATTTATTTTTCCTTTTTAAGCCAATTTCGGCCAAGACCTAAAATACATATAAGTGTTATATTTTTTAGTTGCTTTTGTTGACTTGTTGAATTTTCATTAAAGATATTAATGATCAAAATGCAAGTTGATAAAGTAAACTTTAAATGAAACCAAAAATATATCTAGATATTAATATTGCTTCAAATTCGGCCAAGAGCTACTTTTGTGAAGTATATATTGTTTTGTTTTTCATTTTTAGGGTTAATGAGTTCATAAGTTACAAAAAAAAAAACATAATAGAGTTGAGAGAAAAAGACTTGGAGGCTAAAGAAGAAAGCTTGGAAAAATCTTGTTTTTGTAAGTTTTTCTTTAAAGTCTTCAACATATAAAATATTTCTAGCATGCTTAGCTTCCTCTTGTGTTGCTTTGATGTTGTCTCTTTACTTATAGTTTATGTTTTAATTGGTTGTGAACTTGTATGAAAGATGTTTGCATGTATGGTTTCAAAGTGAGCTTGAAATGGTTTCATAAGCTCTCTTTTGATTATTTGATAATCGAGTTGTCATTCTAGAGTTTCTAAGCCACTCATTGATGACCTATAATTGTTCTTGAGTTGTTTCATGATGGTGAGACTTGTTTAGTGTTGTAAAGTTTGAATTAAAGTAATGGATTTAATGGATTTGGTGAAATTGGTCAATTTGATGAAATTGTAAAAATTAGGGTTCTTAACCCATTCCAAATTTGAGGCTTTTCATATATGTGATGTATTATAGTGCTTATATGATGCATATAAATTTTTGGGTTGATTGGATTTGATCTTGACATATTTTGAACAAAAAGGACTAAATTACAATTAATCGGAAAATTTGGGTGCTCTCGGCAATTAGACTAAAATTGGGGATTTTATTGCAATCTGATTTTGATGAGTTAGACTAAATGATTTAGAATCATCCAAAATTGTATTTGACAATTTTAGGACTAAAATGATCAATTTGCAAAGTATTGGGGCAATTCAGTAATTACCAAGAAATTTGATTTTTTGTGTAATTTTTTCAGAATTTGATGAATGGGTAATTAAATAAATAAGTTTATTTAAATTGATCCAAGAAAAATTTTGAAATCAAAAAATCTTGATTTTCCGCGATTCCGCTACATTACCGGATTTTCGCCCTAAAACCCCTACAGTGACATCATATTTATATGTGTCACTTGACACTCATATTTACATGAAAGTCCCCGAAAGATTGAAAATGCCTGAAGCATATAAATCAATTGATCGTAAACTGTGTTCAATCAAGTTACAACGATCTTTATACGGATTGAAACAATCTGGACGCATGTGGTATAATCGTTTGAGTGAATATTTGATGAAAGAATGATATATAAATGATCTTAATGCCCATGTGTATTTATTAGAAAGTTCGAAATGGATTTGCCATTATAGCAGTATATATTGATGATATGAACTTAATTGGAACTCCTGAAGAGCTTCTAAAAACTGCTGAATATTTAAAAAGAGAATTTGAGATGAAAGACTTGGGAAAAACGAAATATTGTCTCGGCTTGCAGATCGAGCATAAAACTAACGGAGTATTTATCCATCAGTCTACATATATTGAAAAAAACTCTCAAACGTTTCAACATGGATAATGATCATTCATTAAGTACTCCCATAGTAGTCTGATCTCTCGATCCTAAAAATGATCAATTTCGTCATAAAGAAGATAATGAAGAGATACTTGGTCCACAAGTACCATATCTTAGTGCAATTGGTGCCTTGCTGTATTTAGCTCAATGCATGAGACCGGATATTGCATTTTCTGTTAATTTATTGGCAAGATTTAATTCTGCACCAACTCGAAGACATTGGAATGGCGTCAAACATATCTTTCGTTATCTTCATGACACTAAAGACTTGGGATTATTTTATTCAAATGAGCTAACACAAAATCCAGACATTGTTGGTTACGCTGATGCAGGATATCTCTCTGAACCTCACAAGGCATGTTCACAAACAGTGTAGTTTTTACCTATAATAATACAATAATTTCATGGCGATCTACAAAACAGTCTTTTGTTGGTACCTCATCCAATCACTCAGAGATACTTGCACTACATGAAGCAAGTAGAGAGTGTATATGGTTAAGGTCACTTATCCATCACATTCAGAGCACATGCAACTTAAATTCTGCCACAGATATTCCAACAGTGATATATGAAGATAATGTTGCATGTATTGCACAAATCAGATGAGGGCACATCAATGGAGACAGAACCAAGCACATCTCACCTAAATTCTTTTATACTCATGAGCTCCAGCAGAGCAAGCAAATTGATGTCAAGCAAATAAGATCAACAGATAATTTCGCAGACTTATTTACAAAAGCTTTACCGACATCAACATTTGAGAAGCTTGTATATAGTATTGGCATGCGTCGACTTAGTAAATTTTATTGATGATGTCTTTCATTAGGGGGAGCATATTCATTGATATGACACAAGTGCATTGTATTCTTTTTCCTTCGACCAGGTTTTGTCTCACTGTGTTTTACTGGCAAGGTTTTAATGAGGCAATGTTATTCTGCTCAGAAGTCAAACAAATTATTTATGACTAAAATAATCGGCCTCAATGGGAAGTGTTGTAATTTGTGATGATCCCAACTAGGCATGGCAAGCAGACCCGGACCCGGCCCGAGTCCGCATGGACCCGGACGACCCGGATCCGCAAAAAAAATTTGCGGATCCGGGTCTGTATTTTGAAGACCCGCAATTTACCGAGACTCGGTTAAAAAAAAAACACACACACACACAAACAAATTAACTTAACCATAATTCTTATTCATAGTTGGGCTTCGTCCGACAAATACTTGAAGATGAATTACAAATTTTCCTTCTTCATGCTGGGTCTGCAATTTACAGATTTATCGCCTCATTGATATCACTCAACTAGATGCTTCTCTCCACTACTGATGACTGGCATACGTTCTTAAGATGGGAGGCCTGATCTTTCAGTTCATGAGACAACAATAAACAAAATGAATTGAGTGAAAAAAAAAACAGTGGAATTGCGGATCCCGGATCCGGATCCGGATATACCCAGGTCCATTCCGGGAATACCCGGGTTCGGACCCGAATGTGTTTTACCGGGTCCACTACCGGACCCGGGTCCCTTCAAGGGCTTGCGGGTCCGTATGGACCCGGATCCGGAAATTACCATCTCTAATCCCAACTACTTAATCTCTATCTTGTAATTTATTATTATTTTATTATTTTGTAACTTATCCCTACCACAATTCCTCCCTATAAAATAGAGGAACCCCCTTGTTTTTGGGTATCAAAATCATTCATTAGGAATTAATAAGAAAAACTCGCAGCTTTACAATGTATTCTCTTCTCTTTTTCGCTCTTATTTTACAACACATCATAATTAAAATATTAAAAAAAAAACACCAAAAAAAAAAAAAAACAAACTTAACTCAATGAATCCAAGTCCTTGTGGATACCCTAACCCAACTATCTCATTCTCTTTGGGCGGAGACTCCAGCCCAAACGGTTCATAACGGCCTATTTAATCCAAAAATTCAAAATGATGCGAACCGTTAACTTGAACTCAGAGAATACTGGGAAATTTTTTTTAAAAAAAAGGGTACCAAAAGATTACAGGATTCGTTTACGATACCGTTTTCTCCAAAGAATTGAAAGCAGGTTGTTGCTTCTTGTGGACACCATTAATTAGTATTTGTACGATGACTTGCACACCATCTGTTTGATATAATGCTGCAATGAGTTCTGTCTATTGATAATTCAAATCACTTGGATTTTGATTTTGCAGGTTCCGTAATGGAGCTGTAATTACATTTAAGCTTTGCATTATTGGCTTTCTAATTATGGTTTATAGACATCTATCCAAGTTTTTACATGGTTCAAGTTTTTGTAAGACCGAGAGAAATGGAGCTGTGCATTTGAAAGTGATGTTATATCACTCCTCTAGAGACTCCCATGAAAAAACTTTGAGCCATGATTGGTATGAGAAGGTGTATCAAAAGGTAACAAAACTGACCCATTTGTTAAAAAATGTGGATTTAATTGATGGGAGGATGATCAATGTAGAAGATGATTCGGTTATCATTGATGAACGCATGGAACAAAGAATGCGTACTTTCAAATCATTTGTGAGAGCCTTTATTGGGTGTCCTTCAGCTCAGCATACAATACAAAAGCATGTGGCCGCGTCATTAGGGGATGCGAATTGTGCCCCGTTGGTTTGTTTTAGTAAACCAGGTGAAAGAGAGGCCATGATTGTGAATTCACTTACTATAGTGAGCAACGTCCTCAGAGTTTCTGCCCAACAAAGGAAGTCAGTGCGCCTCACTGTAAGCCCTCAGGTTACACAGCACCGGATATGGGCAGGTGCTATTGCGGAGATATTAAATGGGTTGAAATTAGAAATTGGTTTGTTGAATGATCAATGCCCGACGAAAGGGACCAAGATGGGTCAGCAGATTGTTTCCAGCTGTATAAAGTTTTTAGCCAAGATGGAGACTTCCTATGATCCTGCTGCATCCACTTCTTGGATGAGGCTTGCCCCTGCAAAAGTTGTTGATTCTCCTGTTTCGTGTAAATGGGAGAGGTTCTTGAAATGTTCAATGATCTTATTAAGTGTTTGGTAAGCGAGAGGGAACTACTTTATCATGTGTCGAAGCTTGAAGTCATGAAAGAAGGGTTGGCTCAAATCAAGGATGTGTTGGTTGACAAACATATTGGATACAAGGAAGTTCGGCTTCAGGAAAGCTTAGTGCAAAAGAAGCTTTCGAAGACATTAGGTCACTCATCACAGTGCTTATTCACTCTCTTGTTATATTACCTCTACGGACAAGTCAGAGACATTGAAGTGGATGTAAGTGGTGGGATATATGCAAGTGATGGCGGCGACAAATTTACCTTGTGCCTGGGAAGAATCCTAACATCGGATGAGGCGAACATGGTCTGGTCTGGGGTTAAGCAGTTAGACAGGGCTCTTGGATTGTTCAAATTTGTTTGGGAAACAGCAGGCATGAAAGGGGTTCTGGATTTGCAAGGTCACTTATGGTCGGTAGGGGCTGCAGAGAGGTCGCTTACATACAGAGGAAACACCTTCTTTATACATGGGGTCAGTCTTTGATCAAAATCTATATTATTATTTGATTAATATGGTGAAGTTATGCTCCTGTTTTTATTGTTCTGCTGGGGAATTAAGATGATGCCACGTTCAATGGTGAAATTTGGCAAAGAAATTGAAAAGACAGTTGAAACAACTGCAATTGTTACCAGCTTTTATTATTAATTCATACGAAGAGTTCAAAAGCGAAATAATTTTTATTACAAAGCAATTTATTTGACCAGTATCAGAATCACACAAACTCCAAACCTACTTTTAGCTAAAAAAACTCAGAAACAGTTTGTATGAAAGTGAGAACAAGAAGGATGATGGCAGAGATGCTAGCAGCAGCGGACCAAGGGGTGCTGAAATATTATCGTGTCTGGGTTGCCTACCATTTCTGGAAGATATAGTCATTGCAGTCGTATAGTTCTGCACAGATTCCACAGAAGCAACCCTCGTCAAGATCTACATTAATTTGACTGCAGAGTTTGTTAATAAGGTTATCAACCTCGCTACTGTCCCCTAGACCATTTTCAATAATATTGTTTCGAATGAGTAAATCATCATCATCAGTAGTATCGATCAAGTAATCCAAGAGTACGAAAAAAATCACAGATGTATGCATCATCTGGATAATGACACTGCTCCAAAGCCATTACATTTCTGGAAGTAATTTAGGGCTAGCTTGAGAAATGACTGCACTGGATAAGAAAAGGCAAAGTTCAAGTCATGGAGTTGCTCAAGGACAGAGAATGGAAGCTGATTCTCAAGCAAAAGGAGGTCGCGTTCTATACTAGTCTTCGAACTCAAGTTGTGCAACAGAAGTTCATTGCCATCATCTTCGATATGGAACGAGTAGCTGTAAACGAGCATGACAATGAAAGCATCATCGGCAAGTTTCATCTTCACAAATTCATCACTGCTGATTCACGGAAAGGTATGTCCATAACACCTGTGAATCCTTACTCTCCACTGCTTTACATTGTAAACAAGATCAGCCAAACTCACTTTCGTGACTCGAGTGAATTTGTCTAGAAACCTTGGCTTGTGCTTCTCCATGTTCTCTAATCCTTCTTAGCTATAGTGAAAAGGACCAATTGAAACTTCACAAGGAGTGTATACATCACTCTGCTGAGTTTTTCAGAAACCTTGTAGATGCAACACTCTATTTACAGTGATGTCTTATATATTACTAACTATATTACTATTAATTTTTATTTTTAACAAAGGCTAATTAATAGAAAAATTACTTAAAACAACAGTAGTAAATGATTAAATATTTTAACAGGCAAAATTATCTAAAATGCTAATTAATAATGAGTGTGTAAAACTTCCTGCATTGAAATTTATGTAATGGGTTGTGAATTGTGCTAAAGTTATAGATTAATTGTATAATTTTATGTGGTAATAACATTGTTGCATACAATAACGTGTGCAACGTCGCTTGCTAGATCAATTATAGAATTAGATAAAATTTAAAAACATATAGTATTGACAGATAACAATTTTGACATGAAATATCGAAATGAATGAAGTGAAGTGAGTGATTTGCCGATGAGAATCTCTTGCATAGGATAGGAATATCTACATTGAAATCGCTAGTGAACGCATCTTCATTTTAACAAATTGAGGATGCAGCTAAAAGATTAAAAAAAAAACATTAAGATCTATATATGTCCTCATTTTGATAAAATGAATATGTTATCACTAGTAGAGATAGAGTATGATAATATATAGTGTTGTTAGAATGCAGGTCAAACAAAAGTTATAGTTTCAGCAAGCTTAACTACAAAGCTTTAAAATAAAATTGTCGATCTCCTCTTAAAATCAATTGGTGATCAGAGAATGGATATTAAACCATTTAACTTCATCTCTATGGTCGCCGGCCCCCCAAATAAGGCCAACCACAACTTTCTCTTGCTTAGTAGAATTTTACCCATTTCATATACTTTTGTTTCTTTTTCATCATGATACAATTTAGAAGAAACAAAATTAACAAGTCAACAAACAGAAACATCTAGATGCTACTCCTGATATTTAAGAAAAGTAACAAAGAATTTGTCAAAACATAAAGTTTTAACTCATCAACTATGAAAACTTTAACGAAAATGAGAATTGTTAAATCAGAATTCTTACATTTGAAATTCATTTCAGTTTAGATTTAGAAGAGCTTGCCATAGGTTTCGCTATGGGTTGAGCTGGTGCAACTCTCTGTACCTTCTTTAGATCATACTTGATAGATGATAAAGCGCATAACACAGCTATCAACATTGTCGGGTAGACATAGACAGATTGGGTAAGATCTTTGTTCCCTGGCTTCCCCAGAATCCCTTCCTTGATAAGACCCCAAATTACCAGAAGTGTCCCAAACATACTCATCCTGCCAGGTTTCAGAATACCCACAAGTGCTCCTGCCACAGAGAAGTAGCTTCCTGCAAGAACCTGGTACAAGAATCAAGTGGTTAAGATGAGATTACTGACAGCAGAAATTAGAAAAAGGAACTCAATAAGGACAGATAATGGTAAAACCGGTCTTCAGATATTTTTAGGACAAAAACTGAACTTGCAGTAATAAGTCCTTTATACTGGAGAACAAGGTTATAAAGCTTTGGTATTTGGAGTTATCCAGCTAAAATATTAATTCCATGATGGGCACCCACATCAATAACTTAAGCAAACTCAATTATCTGGTTATCCTAAGCTGATCACATAAGTTTAATATTCTATAAATAGTCTCAGATCAAAGAAGCCGATGATAATGTTGGGGGAATTTGGGAAGTAATTGCTGTTAATCAGACAGTGTCCAGAAATGAGAGCTAAAATTAAATCCCTGCGAGTAGGGGTGGGCATCGGATTGAAATCGGATTTGATACTGATTCGATCGGATCGATTGAAAACCGATTCAATCTGATAGTTATCACATTGAATCAAATCGGATTTGATAGTGACTCATGATCCGATCGAATCAGTATACACATTGCTTTTCGGTTCGGAATGGATTCAGATTCGGTCCGATCCGAACCGAATCCGATAGTGCCCAGTAGACCTAGCCAAGGTTCCGATTCCGAGCCGGAACAGAACTGGAATCGAATTTTACCGGTTCGGTTAGGGTTCTTACCTCAACCGAACCGGTTGGAACCGTTCCTACGGTTCCGACCTGAACCGTTTGGTTCCGGTTGGAATCGGGTTGGAACCCTAGGGTTCCAACCATCTCAACTGCTAGTAGCCGTTGGACTTGGGCTGGAAGATGCCCCCCGATGAATTTGAAGACTTGTTCTACAATGCATCTGCAAGTGCAAGCGGAACTGAAGCTAAAGGATCAACAAACATTGATAATGATGATTGATAATTAAAGAATTGTAAAATTACAATGAGGAAATATCATAAAATTGTAATACAATTATGTGAGCTTTGATTCTTCTCACCCCTAGAGGATACGTATGCAACTTAAATTTTTAAAAATTTAAGTTCAAGCTTTTTAATTTAATAATTTTATTTTTAATTTTTTTTAGAAAATAATTTTATTTGTAATTTAATGTAAGTTTATTATATAAATTGAAACTCATAATTTTAAATTAATTTTTCAATCTCAATTTTTTTATTTTAAAGAAATTAACCCAAAAAAAAAAAAAAAAACAGCATGGAACCGGAATCGGAACTGAACCGGACAGGTAGCTAGGTCTAGTGCCCAGGGCTAACTGAGAGCGAAAAAATAAAAAATAAAAAACCTCCAAGCGCTGAAGATCAGTTATTGCAGAGGCTTCCTTGACGCTGGTCAAGTTGTAGATGTTCAACAGGTTGTCCCACCTTGGAACAGTCATGTTGTTGATAAGGCCATTCACAACAGCTCCAGGGTAGAGAAGGGTCTTAATTACAGGGACAGGAAAAATGTCGCTTGCAATCAACTGGGAAGATGTGACATGGATGGGTGTTGAACACATACCAGCTCTGCATGGAACCCTGTGAAAAAGAAAATTGAAAGAAACTAAGACATAGATAAAGCACACACTTCTATGTCTTCAAAATTTATGAGTATCCAGCCAATGCTGCAGTGGATGACGAGATTTTATACTTCCATATTGTTCTTTGTTGATGAAGAATCCAAAGCAAAGCACCCTATGCCTTTCACTTCAATTATAGAACCACTCGGAAGGTTTGTGCAAATCAGAGGTGATAATTTTAGATGTTAGAAATCAAAAGGTTTGTTAACTAAACGGTAATACGGGACACTTTTTTTTTAAAAGGAGAGAGACTTTAAGTTAAGTCAAAATGAAAGAATCAGGGCACCAGTTCCTAGTAACCAAATCCACTCATTATAAACTACCTCAATTTAAAAAGTAGCCCACCATTCATACTTCAGAAACCAAACCAATGAGCCATTCAGCTCTGAGGCCGCCGATCTTCGTGATCATCGAAAATCCAATTTATGATTTGTCTCAATGCTCAGCTCCATATGCTTAGAACAGTCTACAAATGGTTATCATGGAGCCCATGGATCCCACCCTCTATGTTATTTCGTACTAAATAACATAACATAAAATATCAACTCAAAATTCTATTGCTAATCTGCAGGTTGTGCAAATGCTAGCACATTGCAAACCTCATATCAATCCGAGATCAATATCCATCAATCAACTGAACATTAGACATTAATCAAATCAAATTTAACGTATATCCAAGATTAAAAGAAAATCAGTATAATTGTCCAAAATTCAACCTTAAAACAAATTAATAATAATAATAATTTATCTAATAAGACCATTATTTCTAGTGAACGTAAGCAAGTTTGACTAAACGCTATACAAAACTTAAAAACAACTAATACCCAGAAGCTAAAACATGAAAATGATCAAATTTGAGCGATACCCATATTGAGAAAAGCGATAGATGAATGAAGAAAGTCGTGAATTCGAATATTAATACCTGAAAAGAGGGATCTGAAGAATTATGAGGAAGAAATAAACGCGAGAGGCTATTGATTGAATATTGCTCATCCACCCCCTTCTTGATGATGATGATGATGATGATGATGAATTTGCCATTACTATGAGAAATCGTACGATACTTGAAAGGATCGGGACCTGAAGGCTCTGAAGTTGAAGTTGATCGAACTTCAAAATGTACTTTTTTTTCTACAATATTTGCTCCTGCTCCAAGTAAATAGAAGAACAAAATAATATTGTAAGTTGTAACTTTAAAAGTTAATATAAAATTTACTTTTATAAATATTAGAAGAAAAAAATGTAATTATTAAAGCATTTCCAGCAAGACTCTACCCATAACACACCTGTATGTTTTATTCCAACAATTTCCCTACACTTTTTTTTTTTTAATTCGATGGAAATTTGACTGTCAAATTATTCCTTTCGAACTTAAACGGATTAGGTAAAATCTCCGGTTGTCCCAAAGTTTTACCATGAACACACTTTATGGATTAGAACTCAGGTCCTCAAGGTGAGATCATGAGTCTTATACTACCAAGTCAAGTCCATTAGGATATAAAATTTAAAATATTGCATATTTATTACAAATTCATATATTTTATATCGTTTGAATGATTATTTTTTAAAAAAATAAATAATATTAAAAATGAGTTAAATTTATGGAGTGCCGTCATTGGAAGTTAGTTGGGATAAATATATGACATATTGTTAGAGAAGAAAATCATATCTTACTTAGGGATGATAATGGATTGAGCATGATACGAGATGTCAATATCTGTATTTGTCCCGTTCAATCAACGGATATGAAATTTGTCTCCTTATCTACTTCTAACATCTCGGCCCCCTATGATCTCATACGGGTCATTATCGCACGTTAATTTATTTATATTTTAAGGGGACCTGTCCAATCAAAAAATATTAAAAAATTATTTTTTTATCCGTTTCTAAAATACGGATTGATTGATTTTTACCCTCCCTAATCTCACTCCTAGGACATGAATTTTCCAATTGTTTGGAAATGTTCTTATAATCTGTAATTGTTTTCATTTTTTATTTTTTATTTTTATTTAATTGGAATCGGGGACCGAACGCAAATTCAGCCCAAACGGCAAACGGTGAGGTGGCAGTGGCAGGCCGTGCGTGGATCAAAATAAAACGACATCGTATTAGCAGAACGAGAAAAAACTTTTTCATTTTGAATTCAACAGAGAGTGAGAGAGCTGCATTCATTCGTTATGGCTTTAGCTTTATCAACAAGCGCTTCCAGTTCGAGGGCCGTTCACTATTTACCGCCTTCGCAAAACCGGCCACTTTTCCCGGTCACCAATCTGGTTCTGCCACCTCACCCTCTTTCCCGCTCTACTCTCGCTTTTTCGCGCCGTCGAAATAACGGTCCAGCTATCACTTCTTCTTCTTCAAAGAAAAAGAAGGTATGAGAAATAAGCTTACTTTTTTTTTGTTTGGTTCCCGAGAAAGCTCGAGAAAAGGAAAATGCAAAATGGGACTCTCAAGTTTTTAGCCTTTGCCATAAATTTTTCATTAAAATTGGATTTTTATCTGAGAAGTATCATTTGTTTTTTATTTGAATGAAATTGATGTAATTGGGTTTATTACTTTGCTTAAAATTTACTTATGGTGGTTAAAGCGTAGATCTTTATCAATAAAGCTTTCACATACAATCTTCTATTGTGACATTTTTGTTGTGAAATATGTTCATAGCTATAGGATTTGATTTTTGAGAATTACTTTGGAAGTTATTTGATGTTAAGGGATTTGTATTTTTTGTTATGGGATGTAAATGTTTGTTTTAGCGTTGATGTTGAATTGTCTCCACAGAGACGTTTGCCCCAGAAAGAACTTGATGATGATGAGGAGGAGGCGGAGAACGATCCCTTTGAGGCACTATTTAGCCAGCTGGAAGAAGATCTTAAAAATGATGAGTCAGTGATAGATGATGATGATGATGATGATGAGATTGATGAAGAAGATATGGAGAAGCTTGCTAGTGAATTAGCGGAAGCACTTGGTGATGTTGATATGGAAATGTTTGATACAGCTACAGATGGTACAGAAAGTGTTAATGATGATTCTCAACAAGAAGAAGAGGAAGAAGAGGAAGAGGGAGTGAAGCTCAAGAACTGGCAACTTCGAAAATTGGCTTATGCTTTGAAGACCGGTCGTCGTAAAGTTAGTGTAAGTGTGCTGTTAATTTGATATGCTTGCTATTGAAAGATGTGATATGACGATTGTGGGGGCTTCCTTTAGCCTTCAGTAGTTTGATTGTTTATTTTTCCCAGGAAAAATGTTATTTGACGTTGAGGTGGAGATCACCACCTAAAAATTTGACTATGGTTGGGTTATCATTTGCATGAAACTTGACTAGTGTTCCAACCTAGCTAGAAATTGAGCAAATAAACTATATTCTTGTCATTTGATAATATTTTTGGGGAGTGATGGGCAACTGTAAAACAGTTTCGGGTGGATATGTTTTAACTTGGGCCAAATTGTCATAATTTGGTTGATTTCATGTGAAAGATTTTATCAGATTTTCTCTTCGCTAAGAAGATAAATGCAATGCCTGAAATGTTCCTGTTTGAAATGTTGTGGACTTAATCATGAACAGAAGAGCAAGGAGAATTTTTTGCTTTTCTATAGCCCTTTGTTTTATCTAACTGAGATAGGAGTTTAGCTTGTATGAAACCATCAACATGTTGGTTTTGCCCCACATTATGAAAATCCTTTTTTGGCTTGGTTTGCATGAGTTGTCTTGTGTTATATAGATGCTTTATCATGTTTTGACAATTCAGATATAGTTACTACACCTTTTCGGATTCTGAAGCCACTTTCCTCTTGTGGTGTAGGTCAAAAGTCTTGCTGCTGAGCTTTGTCTAGACAGGGCTATTGTTCTTCAAATGCTTCGTGACCCCCCTCCAAATCTTCTTATGTTGAGTGCTACTTTACCCGATGAGCCGACACCAACAGTTTTAGTCAATGAAGTCAAACATACAGAAACTATTATTGCAGAAACAACTGTACAAGCTGTTGAACCTAAGACTAAGTTGGAAGAGTCTGTCCACGACAGGCAGCACAGGTGGTCTGCACAGAAGAGACTGAAGAAAGTACAAGTTAAAACCCTTGAAATGGTTTACAGAAGATCAAAGCGACCCACTGTAAGTAAAGTTTTCTCCACATTGATGTTGCAGTTTGTGCACTAGAAGGAATTTTTATCCATCTCTGAAAGTTTTACGTTACTGTTCAAGTTGTTATGAAACAATCATGAAGTTCTTATGCTGGCTATAAATATGAAATTATATTTCTTGAGGAACTGTTGGAATCACTTTAGAAGCAGTATCTAGTGAAATTGATTTTTAAGAACTTTTCAACCTAAAAGTAGTAAATCATGTCTTGTGTAAAAACTATAGTCAAATTCTCTGGTAAGTAGTTCATGGAAAAAGATGGAGGTGCAGAGTTTCGACCAAGTAAAAAAGTTTGATTTCAACGTTCTAAGAAAGAAGTGTATGCTCAAACCGATTTATGCTATTTTGTATTCATGTTGAAAGCAGGGGAAAATAAAGTACCTGCAATATCCCACATTGCTATCGAGAATGATCCTAGACTAGTTTATAAGTCATGGGTTTCCTTAACATAGTAGATGTGTTTTGGGCTGCAAAGCCTAATGACAAAATCGTGATAGACCATGGCCCAAAGTGGACAATATCTCATGGATTGTTGGCTCTGAGTTGTTACAAATGGTCTGTGATGGGCTATGTGCCCAAAGCGGACAATATCTCCTGGATTGGTGGGTTTGAGCTGTTACAAATTGTATCAAAGCCGACTCGCAACCCAATGAGTGGATGGATATGTTTACGCTAATACCCTCATGAGGACGCAAGGTCTTCAAGGGGAATATTGTAATATCCCACATCGCCAGCGAGGAGGATCTTGGAGTAGTTTATAAGTCATGAGTTTTCTTAACCTAGTTGATTTCAAGGGGATCTTGGAGTAGTTTATAGCCATGGTTTTCCTAACCTAGTGGACTTCAAGGGGAAAGATTGTAATATCCCACCTTGCTAGCGAGGAGGATCCTGAACTAGTTTATAAGCCATGGGTTTTCTTAACCTAGTAGACACGTTTGAGCTGTTATGATATTGTTAATTGTTCCATCTACAAACCATTCAACTCCCAAGCATCATTAAGGACCCTTCACCCTTTCTAGGATTCTGCTGCTTCCAAGGCCTAATTCTTGTGAATTACTATCAGTAACTTCTTCTGCAACCAATAAAAGAAAATGCCCTAATTCTTGTGATTTACTCTGAGTTATTCTGGGACCAATAAAAGCAAATACTATTTCTTATGCTTGCTTGTGGGAAAAATGGGTTTGTCTAGTTAATTTTAACATTCTGAAAGGCAGCTAACTTGCTACTCTACTATTTTGAAACACCATTGTCTTATATTCTGTTTGCATTTACAATCAATGCAGGATGCCATGATAAGCAGCATTGTTCAAGTGACAAACCTGCCCCGCCGAAGAATTGTGAAATGGTTTGAAGACAGACGTGCTGAAGAAGGAGTTCCTGAACGTCGCAAGCCATATCAACGGTATGATCCCGAAACTGTCTTTTCCGGTTGAAGCAATCTGTATACTATAGTATTATATTTGGTAACAGAGAGCAAATCAAATGCTTCGTGCTCTTTTTTGTCTTTCTGGCATTCCAAAAACCACAGCTCCTTGCTAATATGTATGACAAAATGATGGTAAAAGCATTCCCTACAAATCAACTAACAAATGTCAGAGAGCACACAGAAAGATCTAGTTAATTTGTTCATCTGAAATTGGGAAAATGTCCTTGGGTACCTAATTTTTTTCTTAATTATTCATGTCTCGATTTTTTTAATAATTACCTAGCAGGTTCTTGTTATTCTAACAATGAAGGATCGTTGTTGCATTCTGTACTGCTACTGTTAGAACAATAGTATGGACGTCAATCGGGATGTCCAATCTAGCCCCAGTCTCTGCCTCGTTATAATTATGATTCGGGATGAAAAATTATCCTGAATCTTAATCAATTTTTTAATTGGGATGAAAATCCTCCTGAATTGTGATCAAAATTTTCATTCGGGTTAATTTTTCGTCTCGCATCTTGATCGAAATCCTCCTGAATTTCGATCAAGTTTCAAGAATTTTTGCCAATCCTAAATAAAAATGACCTAATGGGTAATTATGAAAAAAAGAAGGATTTAATAGGTAATTATGAAGAAAAAATTAAGGACACAGAGGCCATTCTCCCTATTTAATTTTCACATAGTTGCATGGTTTTGTTTTTAACTAATTGTTTATACAAAAGAGTCACAAGTAACCAGCTAATGGTTTTGACCACATTTAAACTGTTTCTCGCATATTATGGACAAAGTACAATAATAACTCATATGGCTTCAATTCACAGAATTCAAGCACATAAATACAAAGATTAAAGTCATAAAATTACAATTTCTTTGCAGAGACTTGCCACAAAGATTGCTCCAATTCAGAATGTCAGATGCCATCTTGTAACCTTTTAAAAATTTCCTCTTCCCCCAACTTATATATATAACCCTAAAAATCAAACACATTGTATCTGTCACATTTAAGTAAGGAGAGTTGAAAAATCAATATGGCAAGTTTACAAAGATCAGCAGTTTCATTTAGGAGGCAAGGCTGATCAGGAATTGTGTGGGATGATAAGTACATATTAGGAGAAGATGGCAAGGTTGAAATGAAAGATCAGCTAAGGCCATGCCAAAGTGTTAAGAGAGACTAGTCATGCCTCTAATATTGCATCACCAACCTCTTGCCCTCGCAGTCTCTCAACACCAGAGCCAGTTTTAATCTTGATGTGTACTGGAAACCGCCCGTTGGCCGGAAAAGTAAATCGGTAAAGAAGAAACCCAATTCAGGTAGGATTGTTCGATCTAAGTGCGTACCCGTAGTATAATGTCTCAGGGTGTGTTTGGTAGATAGTATTGCACTGAAAATATAATCTAATTTATAAGTTATGAAATAAACGCTAGAGTATAAGTTAGCATTAAAAAATAATTTCGTGTGGTGAGATTATGATTTTGTAAGCGTTAATGCTAACGTTAAAGAACGCGTGTGGCAGTGTATTTTAACGCTAGCAAAATACTCTACCAAACGCACCCTCATTCAGAACATTTCAAAAAATTTCTCTAGGTTTAGGCATGTTACTGTGTTTTTTCCCTTATTTCATTCATTATTTTTTTTATTCGCATAAATATTAAATCAATTTCAAATTACTTGTTGTAGTGATGAAAAATAAGTTGTCATTCTTCAAATAGTAGATGAAGGTTGGAAATAATTCATTGAGTTTAATTTTCTCTCGCTCTAATAATCTCGCCATTGATCTGTTGCTATAAGGATTACCTAGTAACCATTTTCAACTCGATGAACAAATAATGCACTTAATCGAGAGAATTATAATAAGTTCTTATTTAACATGTCATCATATTTATTTATTTACGTCCCCTGTAGGGCTCAGGATCTCACCTTGAGGTCTTGAGTTCGAATCCAATGAGTGCATTTCTTGTAAGAACCTGTGATAGTTGATGATTTTACCTGTTTCGTTTAAGTCTTAAAGGGATGGTTTAGCGGTATGGTTTCCAACGATTTAAAAAAAAAATTAAAAAAAATATGTCATCATATTTACTCGAATTATAATATTATATTATATTATATAGTTGTACAATTATGTTAATCTTCAAATAACGTCTGCTATCGATTCTCTCATTATATAATTGAATAATGAATTGATAGCTTTAAAAGGGCACCATGTTTTGCATAAAAAGTAAGAAAACAAGAGAATGAAAGTGATTTTACATTATAAGAAAAAAAAAAATTTAATTGTCTCAAAGCCAATCAATACTTCAAAAAGAATCACGAAGAAATCATATTGGGAAATATTGATTGGAATTTCTAGTATATAAAATAAGAGACCCTTCTTCTATGCTAAATAATTATTGAATAATGATTTTAAAATAATTTTTCGGATTATTTAAAATTTACTACTAAATTTATAACAAAATAATGATTTGATATATGAAATTTTTAAATACTATTAAGATTTCAAAATTCACAGATCTAATTAATTTTTTGACATTAATTTAATAGTAAAATATAAATAACTCTAATTTTGATAATTATAATTATCGGGACCCTTCCTACTAAAGATGATAGGAATTTCCATTGAAGCACATTGAGTCTTTTTATTGCCAAAATTTTGAGGCTCAAGTTGTGCTCCATTGATTAGTCTCTATAGTATGACCATGTTTAATACAATATCATAATTCTTATATTAATAAATCTCAATTTTTTTTCTTGCGAATCTCTAATCTTTTGTTCATTACCCCCAACTTAAAATAAAGTATGCACATGACATAAAATTTCA
>SKCR01015563.1:0-64875 GCA_019454045.1 Zanthoxylum bungeanum
AGTTTAGGGGCTAAACGGTATTTAATGAAAAATCTGATTTTTGGGTAAATGTTTCAATTTTTAAGTATTGAGAAAGAAAAATTATTGAAATCGGAAAATTTTGATTTTCCGCGTTCCGCTGCGTTTACCCGGAATTACCGCCTAAAGCCGCAACAGTAAGAATTGTACATATTCCCAAACAGGTTAAAACCATTGAAGGCGAGGCCTAACATGACATTACGGGGGTCCTTGGCAAAACGGGGGTTAAATATCATCGAATTCCTTCCACTCGGTACCATCCGCATAATGTCTAAGTATGCCATCAGCACCGACCCAATTTTCGTGATGCCACCTCATGTCGGACGTTGTGTTTCATAACATGAACAACCTCTGCAGCATGGGTGTTCATAAGAAATACTATAATATCTTATGTGGCACTTTCTTCCCAAGACCATAGACTTTGTATCGATTTTCACCACATATCGGACAATATTCAAGTGATACATACTCGGCACGGAATAATACAAAGTCATACTTATAACCATCAATGGATTCATATCATATTCCCAGATAACGTAATATTTTCTTTGCCTCGTAGTAAGACTTAGGCAATTCGCTGCCAACCGGTAACATTTGGCCAAGTAAGTCTAGCATCATATCAATACATTTGTTGGTCATTATGTTCATCACTTCAATGTGCAATAGTTTCACAACGAAATTCAAGATCGACATCCCAGCATCTTCAAATGGTATTTTTTTGTGCCTCCTTAAGTATTTGACTAAATAAATTTTGATCATTTACATTTAACACTGGTATGTCACTGCCAACACTATGATCGACTTGTGGACATTGTAAGTCGCGCCAAGCATCAATTACCTCATCGTTTGCAGGTTTATTATAATTACTACTCCCTTCACCGAAATCAATAAACTGTGATTAAGAACTATATTGTTCACCATGATAAATCCACGTACGGTAAGTTGGTGATATTCCCGACATATATAAATGATTGAAAACTTCATCTAACCGTTTCTTTTTCCTATTCAAATAATTTATACATGGACACCGAACACGACCTTCTACATCAATGTATTGCTTTGCCGATTCCATAAACTCCATTACGGTATTCAACACTCAATCTATCCATCGAGCTCATCCAATTTCTATCCATTTCAACAAATATCTACATATAGAAATATAATTATTATACATTATATTAAACTCATCAACATCGCCAATTAATCAATTATTTAATTTAAGCATACACTTAATTAATTAATTAACGCATAATTAATTAATTAATTAATTACAAAAAATCTAATCTCACATATATGCATCATAATCAACTAACAATAAATTAACTAACTAAAACAATGTATAAATAAAGATAATTATAAAAAATTAGAACCCTAATTTTTTAATAATAAAGATATAAAATATAATTATTAGACATTATATTTATTTTTATAATTATTAGACATTATAACAAATTATATCTTTATTTTATATAATAAAAATATAATAATATAATAATATAATAATTAAACATAATATTAAACTCATCAACATCACCAATTAATTGATTAATTAATTTAAGCATAAACATAATTACTTAATTAATAAATTTAAGCATGCACATAATTAATTAATTATAAAACAAACTAATTAATCTCACATATACACATCATAATCAACTAACAATAAATTAGCTAATTAACACAATGTATATAATAATATAATTACAAAAACATAGAACCCTATTTTTTGAGAGAGATTAAACTTAAAATAAATGAGAGTGATTCAAATATAAAGAAAAATAAAGAGTTATGGTTTAATAAAAGAGGGAATAAAAGTCACCTTGTGAAAAATTGGAGTTTTGTTTGACGATTTGTAGGAAACTTTTGAGAAAAAAATTATAGAGAAAAGAAAGAGAAGAAAGAAGAATGAGGAGGGTTGGTGGTTTTGGGTTTATAACAACCTTTAGCGTCGAATTAGAAAGTTTTGACACTAAATTTTAAAATTTTTGCGTCGAAAAAGTTATTCGACGCCAAATGATCACCGTCACTGGGTTAAGTGTTTCAACACTTTAGCATTGAATTAAACAATTTGACGCTAATATTAAAAATTTTGACTTTAAAGGGTAATGAGAGTGTCGATGATTTAGGGATTGTAAGAATTCTTTAGTGTCAAAAAAATTATCGACGCAAAATGTGTGACTTTTACCTTTGATATATTATCTTCGACGCAAAAATTATTAGCATCGAAATAAATTTCGACGCTTAATGTCATACCATTTACGTCGAAATAACTTTTTTGACGCGAAAGATATATTATCTGCATCGAAATATTATTCGACGCAATAGAACTAATCTTTTAATATCGAATATTATTTTTCGACGTTGAAATGTTTCTTTAGCGTCAAATAATTTTTCAACCCTCAAATTAATTTTTTTTGTAATTCGTGGTACCGTCATTATATTTAGAGATGTTGTGAATAAGGGAGGAGCTAGAAATCTTTTGTAGACTAGGCTAAACTAATTTTTTATAAGTAATGATATACTTACTCACACTCTTACTCACATTTATCCAAACTCTCTCATTGTAGCTACAGTGAGAGAGTTGTGATAAGTGTGAGTAAGAGTGTGAGTAAGTTTATCATTTTTGATTTTTTATTAGTATACAGTTTTTTTTCAATGAAAATTATTTTTAAACAAATCTTAAATAAAGTATCATTGATATATATATATATATATAATACATCGAATTAATGAAACAATTCAAAAATAATTAGATAAAATGTCGTAATTTCATAAACAATAAAAAATTATAAAATTAAAGAAATTAGACCAAAATCAAATTATAACATTAAACTAACTTGAGAAATATATTGTGAATTAAGCACATTTAACAAAAAAGATTATGAACGTACAAATTTTAAAACTAAAATGAAAAATATTCAGAGAAGAAATCGGAAAAAGAAAATTGATAAATCACTAAAACAAGATGAGTGAAAATGTCTCGAAGGACGTGACTTGGTGGTATAGAGTTCAGAATCTCATCTTGAGGTCTTGGGTTCGAATCTAGGGAGTGCGTTTCTTATAAGAGCGTGGGACAGTCGGGGGTTTTACATGTTCGGCTTAAGCCCGGATGGGTAGTTTGGTGGTGAGATTTCCAACGATTTAAAAAAAAAAAATTTGAGTGCAAATCTTATAAATAGTGGAATAGCAAACTTGTAAATACTATAGTAATAATATTTTAAAAATATTAGACCCATATTATTTGTAAATATTATTAAAAAAATTCAAAAATTTTTGGATGCGCTATAGAGAACAAAAAAAAAAACATATAAAATAACAATGATGTACGCTCAAGTAACATTCAAATCACTTTAGGTATAAAAAAAAAACTAAATTTACCTCATGTGTGTCTTTAAATATGTTATTTGAATGTACATCTATCATTATTGCACATAAGAACTTCAAGCATGAGTAAATAAAATTAAAAATAATTAATCTGAAAAACAGTAAAAAGTTAACAATGATAGTTATAATCAAAGTTAATGTTTTTAAGATCCGTATAATTTTTTATATTTTTATTCTCTTACAATTTTGCTTTAAATTTATATAAACAAACTATATAATTCACAGGGATTTTTTTATTTGTCTTATTCATTTATTTGAATTTAATGTAAATTAGAAACTTGTCAAAAAAAAAAAATACAGGTCCAACTCTAAACCCATCTAAAATAAAACTATTAAATTATATAAAATGTCAGAAACAGAAATTTGTGGGTTAGTTTAACTTGGATTACAGCTTCTGTTGCTTCTATTTTTAGTGGGGACCCCGGGACAGTTTATTTTGGTTTATTATGTCTCTCTGCCTAAGTGTAGCATTTTACTCATAATTATTTTAATAAATTCACCTCGTTCTACAATAAGTTTATATATTTAAAAAAATATATAAATTTATCTACATGTAATGTAGTGTTGGAAAATTAATTATGAAAATGTCAGAGCATTATCCCCTTGATTAAAAAAAAAAAATGATGAGCTTAATTTGAAAGGTTAATATTCTTACTCTATTTTATAATCTTTTAATCGGTAATAATATTGTTCTTTTGCTTACGTTATCTTTCCAATTTGACCCGGTATAAATATTTCTATAAAGTTGAATTAAGATTTTAATTGATTAAGTTAGTTTTTTTATAATTCATAAATTTTTAAATTCATATATTATTTTAATTGCATCTAAACTCGTAAAGAGGAATTGCTATATCAATATTTAATTGGATTTTAACAAATACATGGATTGTTTTAATAACGAAATTTTAAATTAAAAAATTTGATTGTGGTAAGTAAAATTTATTTCAACTTTAAATTATAATAATTTTATTTAATTTTAAGTGCCGGCAAGTGTTAGGTTTAGTGATCCCCGCTTAATAGGTTGTTTTGTCCCCAATGGGCGAGGCTTAGTGGTATAGGGTTTAGGATTTCACCATGAGTCCTGGGTTCGAATTCAGGGATTGCGTTTTTGTAAGAGTCTGAGACAGCCGGGAGTTTTATCTGTTTCGCTTAAGTCATTTAAAAAAAAAGTATTAGAGTTTAGCGAATATGATTAGAAAAAATATCTTGAAATATAGAAGGAAATAAAAAATTGAGGAAATGTGTAACTTGTTTCGTAAGAGAAGAGATAGATTTGTCAAATCTATTTGATAAAAGATAAATTTCTCATTGAATTTTTTACTTATAAAGTCATTTAAAATCTTTTACAATCCATCATTTATTAATAAAATCATTAAGAATGAATGGACTTTTGAATATCTCCATATTTTAAAAGACTTTATAAATTTTTAATTGAATACAACAAGATTTTAAAAGACTTTTTAAAAATCCTAATGAAATATAATAAGATTTTAAAGAAATTTTTGAAATCTTTATTAAACTCTCATATACTTTTAAAATACAAAAAAGTCTTATTAACTTTAAATTGAATATGCTCTCCTATGTTCACATTCATCACATTTTTTTTAATTACAATCATATAATAAATACAATCAGATCGATGATGATTTAAGTTTAACAAGGTTTAAATCTCTTATATATTTGTATTACATTAGAATTATATTATAAAAAAGAGAATTAGAACGCCATATGAATTTTATATAGATTAATTTTTGGTTAGCGGATTACTATTAATTAGGTCCTAAATAGAATGATAATAATGTCTGTAAGTATAGCTATGTTCAAAGGGTGTGAGAACAAGACCCTAAAAGTTAATAGAACAAGGTTCGAAGGCTAATAATTATATAAATTATTTATTCACTCACGTTATCAGATGAATCAAACCTAAGACCCACCATAAGCTGTATGAGTATCTTGGATAGAGATATATAGTCGGTCGGGCAACACGGGGTGCGGCGTGGGCACAAAACCCGAGCACGATAGTGCCCAGAAATAGGCCGACCCGGGCCTAAATTTTTAGATACACGGGCCATGAAAATACGATACTATTTGAGAGGGTTAATGCACGGCACGCGAAAGAACTCCTTCAAATTTTATGGTTTAATTTTAATTGGGTTACATTACTAAACTTACATATTTTTTTAGATAAATTAAATTAAATTAATAACAATAAATCTAATGATTTTATTTCTATCTCCATTAAATTGAATTTGTATCATTAACTAATATTATAATAAATTTAATTATTAGTGAAAATTGAATTGAATTGTATTATCATTTAGTAATGTGTTATTTGTTATATTTTCTTATTAGTATATTTATATTATCTATTCAATTTTAAATTCAATTATAATATTTTGATGTGCCTGATGTGCCTCAATTTAATCAATCAAAATTATTTTTAAAATAATTCATGAAGTATAATTTTTATTTTATTTTATTTAAAATATTTTGATTACTTTGAAAATTTAACAAGTATACATTTTGTAAATATATATCATTTGGTATGGTGGCCAAATATGCACATAATTTAAATTTGAAGTCTTTGGGGTCAATATATAACATTCTGAATATTTAATTTGTTTTAATTTACACATGGTTTGTGGGCCAGCCCACAAGGCGCGACTTATAACACACGCGGACCTTGGGCCGGACCTACCATGTACAAGACGAAGCATGACACAGCACGACTTGCCAACTCATTGGGTCGGACCAAAACAACATGTAAGCCCCACATTGGCTCACTTTTGACGGATCGAACCGACACAGTATGATTCATTGGATATTTTTAATCTTAACCAAGTGAGATAGCACATGTGATGGTAGTTTATATATTTGTTTTATGGAAAAATTCTATTATATAACGCTAGTACAACGTCGTTCATAACAATCCAATAATATCTCGTCACATGTGTTAAGATAGAAAAAATAACTAAATTAATGATAATTTTACATGTGAAAATCACGTGGTACCAATTTTCAACTGAATAAAAAATAAAAAAAATTATTCACGTAATTTCTTAGAGCAACGAGTCATTATTTATCAGTCAAGAAATGAATATTTTAGTTATATGTAACCAAAACATGCTAACAAAACAAAAATTAGAGAACATGCGTATTATTTATTAATTAATTAAATGAAAATACTATGTGCAAGCGTATTAAGATGCTAATGCAATATGAAAATCACATGCAAATAACATATTATTTACTAGTCAAATTCATATCCAAAGCTACTTCCTAGAAACATGCATGCTTATATACACTAATTAAAATATGTTTTCTATAATCTTAGGTTTCAGACTTGGATGGTTAACTAAATAAATCTATTTGAAAATAATAATCGGTCATGGGGTCAATATTTAAAATAATGGGAAATTGTCAATATACATAAAAATAAAAAACAAAAAACAAAAAATTATTAGATCACTTGAGTTAAAACACTCTTACTTTATAATGTAAGTTTTGGGTTCAACTTCTCACAATACCGTGAGTGAATTAAGAATTCAGGTAATCATTAGCATTTGAGCATGAATCTATTTGTCTAGAGGCCTTATTCTCACAATTTTCGAACATAATTTTATCAACCTAGAGGTCTTATTCTATCATCCCTTTATACAATTAATGTGGGACAAACTCTTTTTACTTGCAAGCTACCACAAATTTGGGGAAAAAATAGAGTCTGATGAATGGAAAGTTTGAGCTGAGTGAGTAATTGACTTCATCATGGTCATGAATGTTAGCGACATATACTTCAATATGGATTTTGATGACGCAACATTCGAAGTCTTCGATGCACTATGGCAAGACTTTCCAAAAAGATGTCGAAGCATATCGGTAATAAAAAGCAACGAACTAAAAGTCGAACCCTTTTATGAAGAAAATCTCTTATGGCTTTAGTTTAGGACTTGATTTGTAACATAAGTTGTGAAATTTCATATCTAAGCTCATTACACATGCAACTCCAAATAGATGCATTAGGATCACTTGAAAAATGCCTTAAACATTCAAAACTTGCATATTTTTAATTGAGGCCGGCATACCTGTCTCACAAAACCGGCATACTGGTTTCACTCCCCATTTTGAGAGCTTACTGAAATCGGCATGGTCCTTACCGGCTTTCATACCGGTCTTCCTTATTAGTTAAAACCGAGAAGACATGCTCTCTGGAATCGGATTCTTTAATACCGGTTTCTATACCGGTTTTCAAATCGGTCACACTGTGGGAAATCATACTCACTGGAACCGGCAAGACACATACCGGTCAACATACCGGTATCCATACCGATCTAACGTATACATTTTTTAACGTTAATATGACCGTTGGGTGTCAGATCGGCATACCGGTTTCCAGACCGGTATCTGACAGGAATGTTGGGAATCATTTATATTCACTATATAAATGGCCCAAATTCATTTTTGCATATAGAGAAGATCTTCATACATCATTCTTAATAGCAAAAACAGAGAAATACCAAAATCTTCTTGATCCAACTCATTCTCAAATATATCTAAGCTCACTAAGATGATAATGAAAGTGTGTGTGTATAAGGAAGACTCTGTTGAGGATGAGAATGGGCAGTTTGCATGTATGAACAAACAAGAAAATCGATGTCCAGCTGAACGTCTAATCCTAAGGATCCCATAACCCAAATATCCAAAAGGTTAACAGCATCAACGTGCCCTTTGCGGGGTAATAAGATACACTGGATAATTTTGGTGAAGACTTGCATATCGATGCTTAATTTAACCTTTTTGAGGACATGGACGTCAGGGTACGGATGAGGGTCAAGCGCGTCCCTTTGCACAAATTCCATAACACGTGCCCTAGAGATGCATTCGAGCTGACGGAAGGCTCGATGAGTGGCGGCACCAATGAGTTTGGTTTGAGTATGGAGGATGCGGTTAATGGAATTCAGAGTGACAAGAAATTTTGTACCATTAACACATGTGCGAAAGGCGCCAAGGGTACTAACAAGGAATTCCATATTTGTATAGAAAACTTTAACGAGATTTGGAAAGATAGGATCGGTGAATTTACAGAAGTGGCTTCAATCGTGACGCTCGAGGATGGAGGTACACGGAAAGTCGGATAAATCATCCAGATTACAAAAATACGATTTGGATAGGACTTTTTGTTTGATATGGTCATTGTAAATTAGTTTGGAACGACCCAGAGTGAAGTATTGATCATGATTGAAGTGTGGGTTCATGGTGTAGTTTGACAGGATTTTAGGAATTTTCAAAAACAACGAAATGGAGCCAAACAAGTTAGAGATAGACGTTCTGAACACGTCCTAGAGTCATTTGGAACATGAAACATGAACTAAAAACACCTGAAATAACCGAATCAAGAAAAACGAAATTCTAGGGTTTTGAAACCTAAAAAATCGAACATAGAGAGATTAAGGAGTAATTGAAGAGTAAACTTACCAAGATTGACGAAGTGATGAACGAAAATGACTTAGGATAGGATTGGAGTGAAAAACGAAAGATTTTGAGAGAGATTTGAGAGAAATTTTGATGAAATGACGAAGAGAAGTCGCAATTGCGTTTAAAAACTCGAGACCAGTTTACAAACCGGTAGGCCGGTTCGTATACTGGTAAGCGCTTAAATAGACCGGTATAGGTGTCAGACCGGCATACCGATTTCCAGACCGGTATCTGATATGAATGTTGGGAAATCATTTCTATTCACTATATAAATGCCCCAAATTCGTTTTTGAATATAGAGAACATCTTCATACATCATTCTTAATAGCAAAAACAGAGAAATATCAAAATCTTCTTTATCCAACTCATTCTCATCAATTCATAAGCTCATACACACACTTTCATAATCATCTTAGAGAGCTTAGATATATTTGAGCAACTCATACACTATTCAATCTTTGTAATCTTTTTGTGAGTTCTCAAATAGTGTTGTAAATACAAAAATTTATTTTTTGGAAACAGTTGTATTGAAATCCCTTGTGTGATTACTCTCAATGGTGGAGTTTGTGTAAAAGGTTTAAGAGAAGCATTAGAGCAAAATCTCTTGGTTGTAAAGATTGTTGAATCTAGTGGAACCTTCAAGTGCGCTTGAAGAGAGAGTGGACGTAGGCAATTGATTTGGCCGAACCACTAAAAAGTCGGTGTTGTATCTCTCTTCCCTTATCTTTTAATTTATGCATTTTTACTTTAAGGTTGTTTATATTTATTGATAAAAGACTTGGAAGTATAAAATTGACAAAATTTATATTTCCGAATTATTTTTTAATAACCCAATTTACCCCCCTCTTGGGTATAGTATTACTTGTTATTGCTTGTAGGTAATTTCAATAGATATATTTTCAAAGCCGTTAGTACGTGGGAATTGTGAATCTTGATGGTATGAACTTTCAACTATGTAACCTAATAAACAATTACACTCACTGCAATTTCTTTGAACAAACATCCATACTATTTATTATTCAATAATTGAATAGTACATGGTGGATGCAAATGCATGGAAATCTTTTATTAATCAAATTCTAAATATTATATGTAGCCATCAGATATCACATGCTAATATACATATAAAAAATTAGTCAAATCCACATTATAAGCATCCAAATTAAGCTACTTCCAAGAAATTAACATGCTTAGATATAAAATTGCCAAAATAATTAATTAAATAATCAAGCAACACCTCTCTATATATATATCTCTAACTCTCTTCTTTTTCATCATCATCATTCTTTATTACTCTGATATATATTCATATAGTTCTTGTTCCATTTCTCTCCCACATAGCTTTATATTTCTCTCAGCAACATATATACGTACAAAAAATGTGGAGCAAAGGTAAAAAGCAAACCAAGGTGATGCAAATTTTCAAAGCCCCCATAAAGATTCTTTGCAAGGCTAGAGATTTTTACGTGAAGGGTATGAATGAATTTGCTGCGCCTTCTGTCAGCTTGCCGAAGAGTTTTAGTGTCAAGTCTTCTAGAGCTTGTGATGATGAGGACTTCAGGCAACTCTTACGTGCAGCGTCAACAAGAATCACGGAGGGCAAAGTGCAGTTGAATGGAATGAATAGGAGTTACAGTGTTAGTGTTGGAAAAATCGGGAGAATTGAAGAGGACACACCGTGTGCTTTTGAGGCAAATTTATTGTATCCAAGAAGTAGAAGCCATGTTGTTAATTTTGTGTAACGTACAAGATTAATTAATTGCTTACATTGTTGTAATTGAACAATGAAAAGCTACAATTCATTTTTTCATTTCTTATTTATTGATTGTTTCATATTCCATTCCTCTAATTGAATTGAAAATGGAAAGCTATAATAAGTTATAAGCAAATTTCTTTTGTTTTAGCTGCTACGTTTTTGCTGCTTATAGTTGAAGAAAACAAGTGCTTGATGGAAATATAAAAGTGTTTGTTGAAATGCCTCACAGACAAGTCTTTGGAGGGAAAGTCCGAATTCTCAACACTGGCGACAGTGCAGTGATTCAGCTAGATGTTTATGACTCGACATTGCATGTTACAGCCAAGAACCTATCCTGGATTGAAGCAGTCAAGAGATAAGAATAATAGATCACTATATGGATGGGAAGATCCAGGAAGAGGAAAGAGTGTCGACCTCTAATCTAAACATCATATAACAAAGGTTAAAAAGAAAAAAATAACCTTAACTTACCCTTAACCAAAAAAACTACAGAGAATAATTATGAAAATCAGAAGTATCCAAGCTGAGCCTGAACAATCGTTGGAGGAGAATCTCACCATGATTCAGTCCCATTTTGCAAATGTATCAGCAGTGAAATTAGCTTCACGATAAATATGATAAGACTTAAAAACGCATATCCTTGAGCCACAACTTATAGTTAGCAAATCTGCTGCTATGTCTCCAATGTGGTTCGACTAGTAGAGTATTAAACAAATGATAAATCAACATCGAGTCACATTCAAGCCATAGAGTTATCCATCATCGAGAATAAATTTGTTCTATAATTGTAGCCATCACATATACACAGAAAGCTATTTGAATACCCAAATAAATACCATAACCTCCTGAATAAGATTTAGTAGCATCTCAAAATACATCCTCACATACTGAAATGTCATGAGTACCTTCAGAAAGAAAATCTATTTTAACATAGAAAATATAATAAGCTCAAGCAAACCAAATATTATACACAATTGTTTTATAAAGACCCTGAATTTGAACTCAATACCTGAAAGTCATATCTTAAGTCATACACCATCAAACTACGTCCCTTGGGGACGACCACAAACTATTCGCAAAAGGAAAATCCACAAAAATATGATCAATGCTCTCAGCACACATGTAAATTGAAAATTAAGCAAACATATACCATAGAAATACCACGCTGCTGAAGAAGATTATCAGTACGAGAGAAGTTAAGATAACTTCTATTACCATCATACAAATCATATATGGAAGATTTGAAAAAAAAAATGTCAAACAAAATGAATGCTTATTTCTTAAATATAAAGTATTTTACGAAGACAAACCTTATTGACAACATCCAACCGCCGTAAACTAAGACCTCCCTCAGCTTTAGGCAATGGACCACAGAATAAAGACGATTTTTGGACGTGTTTGGTATTAGGGTTTGACCTGTGGTGATATGATAAAACTGTGTTTGAGTCAAAACACTGTTTTTAAGTGTTTGGTTAATGATGAGAAATTGCGATTACTAATTGCGATTTCTTTCAAAAACTTAATTTTGCAAAGGCTAAAAATTTTAACTTTTCCCACCATTAAAATATTAAAAAAAAAACACTGCAATTATTATTTTTAATATAAATCAAAATTTCATAATAATATTTATAAACCACCGTTTGTTCACCCCACTTTTCGAATCACAACATCAAACAGAGCCTTTGTCTATTTATAATCCCCCAACAAAATAAAACGAAACCTCAAGAGGTTGTTTTAGTGGTAAAGACCTTTAACTAGAGTGGTTTACTTCCTCTCGAGTTTTGTTGATAAAGTCTTTGTGGAGTCAATTCTTTTCTCACTTGTAAAAAGATTTTAAAAAATGTTTTTGGTAAATCATTAATGCAATTAGTTGGCATTAAATGTTTGTATTAAATGCAATTAGTTGTCATTAAATGAAATTAGTTAGCATTAAATACAATTGGTTGTAGTAGTGCAAAATCTTAACTATAAATGGGTATTGCTACAATACCCTTGGGTATCAGATACCCAATGGTTGGTAGCATTAAAAAAAAAAAGGATAGTAACTGGTTGCAACAACCGGTTGCAACCAGTTACTCTAAAAAAAAAAAATTAAATAATTTTTTATTATATAAATTATAAAATATTAATAAAAAAAATTATAAAAAAAAATTATTGTAAGTTTTTAAATATTTATTTTTAAAAATACTGAAAAAAATAAAATAATATAAAAAATTTAATTTTTATACTACTGATAAAATAAAATAATATAAAAATATATTGCATATTTATTGGTAAAAGTTGCACGTTTAATGCTAGAGGTTGCATATTCAATGGTAATAGTTACATGTGCGATTTTCGAGGCAGATGCAGTTGCATGTTATTGCTAAAGTTACAAGTCCAACGGTTTCATTTTGCATGTTTATTGTTAAAGGTTACATCTTCTAAATATTGCATATTTATTGGCCAAAGTTGCAAGTTTAATGGTCCCGGTTTCATATTCAATGGTCATAGTTACATGTGCGATTTTCGAGGCAGATGAAGTTGCATGTTATTGCTAAAGTTTCAAGTCCAACGGTTTCATTTTGCATGTTTATTGCTAAAGATTTCATCTTCGAAATATTGCATATTTATTGGCAAAAGTTGCAAGTTTAATGGTCGAGGTTTCATATTCAATGGTCATAGTTACATGTGCGATTTTCGAGGCAGATGGAGTTGCATGTTATTGCTAAAGTTACAAGTCCAACGGTTTCATTTTGCATGTTTATTGCTAAAGATTTTACCTTCGAAATATTGCATATTTATTGGCCAAAGTTGCAAGTTTAATGGTCGAGATCGCATATTCAATGGTCATAGTTACAGGTGCGATTTTCGAGGCAGATGGAGTTGCATGTTATTGCTAAAGTTACAAGTCCAACGGTTTCATTTTGCATGTTTATTGCTAAAGATTTCATCTTCGAAATATTGCATATTTATTGGCCAAAGTTGCAAGTTTAATGCTCGAGATGGCATATTCAATGGTCATAGTTACAGGTGCGATTTTTGAGGCAGATGGAGTTGCATGTTATTGCTAAAGTTTCAAGTCCAACGGTTTCATTTTGCATGTTTATTGCTAAAGATTTCATCTTCGAAATATTGAATATTTTTTGGCCAAAGTTGCAAGTTTAATGGTCGAGATCGCATATTCAATGGTCATAGTTACAGGTGCGATTTTCGAGGCAGATGAAGTTGCATGTTATTGCTAAAGTTTCAAGTCCAACGGTTTCATTTTGCATGTTTATTGCTAAAGATTTCATCTTCGAAATATTGCATATTTATTGGCCAAAGTTGCAAGTTTAATGGTCGAGATCGCATATTCAATGGTCATAGTTACATGTGCGATTTTCGAGGCAGATGGAGTTGCATGTTATTGCTAAAGTTACAAGTCCAACGATTTCATTTTGCATGTTTATTGCTAAAGATTTCATCTTCGAAATATTGCATATTTATTGGCCAAAGTTGCAAGTTTAATGCTCGAGATGGCAAATTCAATGGTCATAGTTACAGGTGCGATTTTTGAGGCAGATGGAGTTGCATGTTATTGCTAAAGTTTCAAGTCCAACGATTTCATTTTGCATGTTTATTGCTAAAGATTTCATCTTCGAAATATTGCATATTTATTGGCCAAAGTTGCAAGTTTAATGGTCGAGATCGCATATTCAATGGTCATAGTTACATGTGCGATTTTCGAGGCAGATGGAGTTGCATGTTATTGCTAAAGTTTCAAGTCCAACGGTTTCATTTTGCATGTTTATTGCTAAAGATTTCATCTTCGAAATATTGCATATTTATTGGTCAAAGTTGCAAGTTTAATGGTCGAGATCGCATATTCAATGGTCATAGTTACATGTGCGATTTTCGAGGCAGATGGAGTTGCATGTTATTGCTAAAGTTACAAGTCCAACGGTTTCATTTTGCATGTTTATTGCTAAAGATTTCATCTTCGAAATATTGCATATTTATTGGCCAAAGTTGCAAGTTTAATGGTCGAGATCGCATATTCAATGGTCATAGTTACATGTGCGATTTTCGAGGCAGATGAAGTTGCATGTTATTGCTAAAGTTTCAAGTCCAACGGTTTCATTTTGCATGTTTATTGCTAAAGATTTCATCTTCGAAATATTGCATATTATTGGCCAAAGTTGCAAGTTTAATGGTCGAGATCGCATATTCAATGGTCATAGTTACATGTGCGATTTTTCGAGGCAGATGGAGTTGCATGTTATTGCTAAAGTTACAAGTCCAACGGTTCATTTTGCATGTTTATTGCTAAAGATTTCACCTTCGAAATATTGCATATTTATTGGCCAAAGTTGCAAGTTTAATGGTCGAGATCGCATATTCAATGGTCATAGTTACATGTGCGATTTTTCGAGGTAGATGGAGTTGCATGTTATTGCTAAAGTTACAAGTCCAACGGTTTCATTTTGCATGTTTATTGCTAAAGATTTCACCTTCGAAATATGCATATTTATTGGCCAAAGTTGCAAGTTTAATGGTCGAGATCGCATATTCAATGGTCATAGTTACAGGTGCGATTTTCGAGGCAGATGGAGTTGCATGTTATTGCTAAAGTTACAAGTCCACAGTTTCATTTAGCATGTTTATTGCTAAATATTTCACCTTCGAAATATTGCATATTTATTGGCCAAAGTTGCAAGTTTAATGGTCGAGATCGCATATTCAATGGTCATAGTTACAGGTGCGATTTTCGAGGCAGATGGAGTTGCATGTTATTGCTAAAGTTTCAAGTCCAACGGTTTCATTTTGCATGTTTATTGCTAAAGATTTCATCTTCTTCGAAATATTGCATATTTATTGGTCAAAGTTGCAAGTTTAATGGTCGAGATCGCATATTCAATGGTCATAGTTACATGTGCGATTTTCGAGGCAGATGGAGTTGCATGTTATTGCTAAAGTTACAAGTCCAACGGTTTCATCATTTTGCATGTTTATTGCTAAAGATTTCATCTTCGAAATATTGCATATTTATTGGCCAAAGTTGCCAAGTTTAATGGTCGAGATCGCATATTCAATGGTCATAGTTACATGTGCGATTTTCGAGGCAGATGAAGTTGCATGTTATTGCTAAAGTTTCAAGTCCAACGGTTTCATTTGGCATGTTTATTGCTAAAGATTTCATCTTCGAATATTGCATATTTATTGGCCAAAGTTGCAAGTTTAATGGTCGAGATCGCATATTCAATGGTCATAGTTACATGTGCGATTTTTCGAGGCAGATGGAGTTGCATGTTATGCTAAAGTTACAAGTCCAACGGTTTCATTTTGCATGTTTATTGCTAAAGATTTCACCTTCGAAATATTGCATATTTATTGGCCAAAGTTGCAAGTTTAATGGTCGAGATCGCATATTCAATGGTCATAGTTACATGTGCGATTTTTCGAGGCAGATGGAGTTGCATGTTATTGCTAAAGTTACAAGTCCAACGGTTTCATTTTGCATGTTTATTGCTAAAGATTTCACCTTCGAAATATTGCATATTTATTGGCCAAAGTTGCAAGTTTAATGGTCGAGATCGCATATTCAATGGTCATAGTTACAGGTGCGATTTTCGAGGCAGATGGAGTTGCATGTTATTGCTAAAGTTACAAGTCCAACAGTTTCATTTAGCATGTTTATTGCTAAAGATTTCACCTTCGAAATATTGCATATTTATTGGCCAAAGTTGCAAGTTTAATGGTCGAGATCGCAATATTCAATCAATGTTCATAGTTCAGGTGCGATTTTCGAGGCAGATGGAGTTGCATGTTATTGCTAAAGTTACAAGTCCAACGGTTTCATTTTGCATGTTTATTGCTAATGATTTCATCTTCGAAATATTGCATATTTATTGGCCAAAGTTGCAAGTTTAATGCTTGAGATGGCATATATTCAATGGTCATAGTTACAGGTGCGATTTTCGAGGCAGATGGAGTTGCATGTTATTGCTAAAGTTTCAAGTCCAACGGTTTCATTTTGCATGTTTATTGCTAAAGATTTCATCTTCGAAATATTGCATATTTATTGGCCAAAGTTGCAAGTTTAATGGTCGAGATCGCAAATTCAATGGTCATAGTTATAGGTGCGATTTTCGAGGCAGATGGAGTTGCATGTTATTGCTAAGTTTCCAACGGTTTCATTTTGCATGTTATTGCTAAAATTTCATCTTCGAAATATTGCATATTTATTGGCCAAAGTTGCAAGGTTTAATGGTCGAGATCGCATATTCAATGGTCATAGTTACAGGTGCGATTTTCGAGGCAGATGGAGTTGCATATTATTGCTAAAGTTACAAGTCCACGGTTTCATTTTGCATGTTTATTGCTAAAGATTCATCTTCGAAATATTGCATATTTATTGGCCAAAGTTGCAAGTTTAATGGTCGAGATCGCATATTCAATGGTCATAGTTACATGTGCGATTTTTCGAGGCAGATGAGTTGCATGTTATTGCTAAAGTTTCAAGTCCAACGGTTTCATTTTGCATGTTTATTGCTAAAGATTTCATCTTCGAAATATTGCATATTTATGGCCAAAGTTGCAAGTTTAATGGTCGAGATCGCATATTCAATGGTCATAGTTACAGGTGCGATTTTCGAGGCAGATGAAGTTGCATGTTATTGCTAAAGTTACAAGTCCAACGGTTTCATTTTGCATGTTTATTGCTAAAGATTTCATCTTCGATATATGCATATTTATTGGCCAAAGTTGCAAGTTTAATGGTCGAGATCGCATATTCAATGGTTTCATGTTGCATGTTTATTGCTAAAGGTTTCATCTTCGAAAACTTGCATTTGTAATGGTCATTATTGCAAGTTTAATGGTATACGTTGCATATTCAATGGTCATATTTATGCTCCCTAGAACAACTATTAGTGATTTTTTCTTTAATTGTTAAAAGTTACGTTTGTATTGCTCATTATTTAATATTTGTTTTTCAAGTTTAAAATATTTATTGCATCTTTTAATCATGAAAGTTGCATTCTAATGGTTTAATTGCGTATTGATGGTTTGAAGTTGCATGTATTGCTTATATCTAACAATTACAAATTATTCAAAATCATGTTTATTACTTCGATGCGATCTCGCATTCGTGTTTAACGATTCCATATTAAATTACTCAATTTTCTACTTATTTATTTATGTAAATATTAAATTTTTAATAGTATTTAGGCTATTGACTAAAGTTAATGAGCTTGGAGGAGAATTTGTAAAAAAAAAAAATTTTACAATAATTTTGATTTCATATCACTCATCCCTTGAGCCCCTTAGGCCTTTGGGGCATCAGAACCTGAAGCATAGGTAGCTTATGAACCTAGGAACCTCTGAACTCATGAGCCTCTGAACCCAGAATTTCAGACATTAACTAAAGTTAATGAGCATGGAGGAAAATTTCAAATATTAACTAAAGTTAATGAGCATGGAGGAAAATTTATGATATTAACTAAAGTTAATGAGCATGAAGGAAAATTTCAAATATTAACTAAAGTTAATGAGCATGGAGGAAAATTTCTGATAGTAAATTTCTGATAGTAACTAAAGTTAATGAGCATGGAGGAAAATTTCTGATAGTAACTAAAGTTAATGAGCTTGGAGGAAAATTTCTGATAGTAACTAAAGTTAATGAGCATGGAGGAAAATTTCTGATAGTAACTAAAGTTAATGAGCTTGGTGTTGGAGTTTCTATAGGTCCCAAGATCAAAACTCAAGCATGAATCATAAGTGAATACAACGACGGAAGTGCGGAATACTTACATCGAGCGGTTGAGCGACGATTTGGGCAACAAAAACGAAATTCTGCTCACTGCCCACTGCTCATGTGCGCCCACTGCAGCAGTTTGGTGGTCTGTTTTGCGCCATTAACAACAAGAATTTGAAGCTCCAAGCTTCATCATTTGAATCCCGGCTCATGGGTAAACTTCCCTATCACCTTCGCATTGATCTCGGAGTGTGCTAGCACTCTTGTTTTTGCATCAAAAACGCACTTGGCTTCCCTCCATTTTCGGTCACTGCCCAGCAAAACCAGAAATGGCGTGAAGAGAGGAGAAGAGAAGAAGAAGAGAGAGAGGAGGGAAAATGTGTTCAGCGTTTTTGTGTGTGTTGTGTATCTAATACACATGAAATTCGAATTTACATTTCATTTCACACACATTTGGCTTTAATTGCCAACCACACACATCACTCATCATATCACTCAAGTCACATCAATTAATCAAGTCACATCACTCAAAGTGACAAGTGATTTGACGCTTGATACGACTAATGATTTGACGCTTGATTTGACTTGCGTGCCGCACTCGAATTCGAAATGCGAATGCGCTCGCAAATAATCTCGGGCTCGGATTCGCTAATTCTAAATTAACGAATTTTCTTTGCGTCGTAATTAAATGATTACGCCTAGCGAAATCACTATTCACGTCGCTAACGAATTAATTCTAAATTAATCCGCTCGCCCGAATTAAAATCTAATTTTAATTCCGCGTCGAAATCCAATTTCGTTTAATATATCAAATATATTAATTAATCGATTAATTCCAAATTAATCATTCTCTCTCTTTAAATTGATAGTTTATCCCAGATAAAATATCTCTGTAATTAATCCCAGATTAATTTTCTCTCTCATCATATTAATCCCAGATTAATAAAAGTGCGAGTCATACGTCATCGGTGAATCTTTGGGAAGCGACCCATGAGATCCCCGGATATGTTGGCAGTCAAATCGGTCGTCGGACTATCCGAACACGTAAGTACCAAGTACTACGTTTTACCGATTTACTAGACAAGGTTGGCTTCTAGCAAAGCACCAAGTCTTCCCAATTCTCCGGACATATTCTTATAAGAATATTTAAGATCTATATCAAGCGTAGTATACCAATTGTATTGTGTATATCGGCCCAGTATCGGATAGTCACGTGCTAAGGCTGGGGCTGGATAAGTGTCTGCCCCGTCCGAATCACATGTCGGATGTCTGGTAACATAGTCTCTATAATCGGATATTCATGACCTGGTCACAATATCCCGTGGTTGCACAACTCAAGAGCACTAGTACCGTATCCTGCGTGACATCATCTCCACTATGACTGAAGTGATACTTCCGTCTTGACATCACACCCAATACACTACGACTCTCTGATAACCCAGAAGTGGTGTACGCAGAATCGGTTAAAGCCCTGTACCACCAAGACCAAAGTCTATCGATTATCGTAAGTATTAGCGATGTAAGTCTCAGGTTAAAACTATACACACCTACCTTGATTTCGGCCTCCCATAGACACATAGTCATAATACCAATGGGATTCCGATGGGTCTATCCAGAGCGAAGCTATTTCCCGTACCATCGGTGAAACACAACCTCCTATCGCACTTGCATAAGTATCCAATACTTAAATATATGAGAACTATGCCGTTGTGCCCTCACAACGCGCACAAGTGCAATACTAGCCTATTCCGCATTATCGATGTCCTGTCTCGATAATACTCCGGCTAGGGATATTTAATGATTAATCCTTCGTGGACTGATACTGTCTCATATCATTCTCAATCCAGGAACTAATCATATGGACCTCTCTTCATTATATATCTTTGGTGATCTAATCACAAATGATGAGAGTGCAATTCTTGTCACATAGTTAATTTGTACAACAACACCATGATCTGTACAAATAGTGACGCTATGGGTCCAACTAACATTTAATTTAATGACGAAATAATTTAAATGAGCTCGTATGGCGAGTAATTGAATGAGTATTGCAAATTCAATTCTTGCCTCCCACTATTTTTCGGCGAGCCTCTAACCCTCTGTCGAGTACTCGGGAAACCGTGTTTCCTAGTGGGCTAGGATCCCGTTAAATATCACACAATCTTGACTTTGGCCAACAAATTGTATGATAATTAACTAGGTAGATCTCTTATATCAATTGGATCCAATCCAATTCCTAGATCCAGTAGGTGGACATCCAAGTCCTAAACATATATCATAAATATGCATATATATCCAATATATACCCTAACCTATTTCCTCTGAATCAACTAGGCCTTGTCTTTGGCACAACAAACCTAGTGATCCCAGTCAAGCGTGGACCCATTGACCATGGAAGCTTCGTAATCAATGTCGTTGGACAAGAAGTGGTCTTGACTTTGGCCAACAAACCACAACTTGGACAAGACACCAATATGGAACAAAGCCTCGTGATTCAAACACATCTTCGACGGACAAGGGGCTTGACTTTGGCCAACAACCCAATGCCGTCTCGGATCTTGAGTGAGAATCACTCAATGGAAGGAAAAACGCATGATATTTTATGAGGGTTTTTCGTGTGCAAATGGCAACCAATTTATTATCTTTGTTAAGGTCTCATCATCATACACCCTTAAACATGCATTCTAAACACATAAAAGCGCATATGATAAAATAATAATGATATGCGGATGGATATTTTACACATTGATCCTAGATCAAATCTCTCACTTCTCTCTCCCGCTAGCACAAAATTTTCTTCTACCCGTTACACTACACTTCTAAAGAAACCTCATTTACATTGAGGGGAATAGGTGAGAAGAGAATACAAAGAATAAGAGGTGAGATAAGGCTGGACACGCAGGTCCAATTAATAAATCGAATTTATTACAACAATTTCTAAAATTGCCCCACCCATCTAATATCCATCCGATATACATTATTCATGCAGCACAACCATGTATTCACTCAAGCATGTTATCAATCAATCTAATCCAATTAATTAATCTTGATAATTAGTGATCATCCAATGTTCAAACAACGATTTGATTTTGTTCGAGTCAAACTCGTTTTTGCGAATAAGTACTTAAAGTACGAATTCCCGAATTAAATTAAACTACACAATTAAATCCAATTCAATTGTATTTAATTCTAATTCACTATTTAATTCCAAATTAAATAACACACTTTAATAATAAACCCTTTTCGACTTAAATTCCAAATTTAATCGCTACGGGTCTCAAAGCCCGATTAATATCCAATATTAATTTAATTAAAGTCTAATGGGCTTTTAATTAATTTCTTAAGGCGTGGTCTTTTGGTCAACTCGGGTCAAACCCGCAACCAAAGTCCAATCCGGGATTTACCCCATAAGCCTTTAAATTAATTTTGGCCCATTAGGCCCAATTAAATCATAAAGGTCCATTATGTTGCATTTGGGCTTTATGGATGCGGTTTTGGGCCCAATTGGATCCAACCAATTTTGCCTAAAACAAACTTTGTACAACAAAGCCCAATAAGCCCAATAACAACAATTCAAGCTCAATTTCCAAAATTAGCCCAATTAATTAAATTACACAAATCCAATTTAATTACCTAAAGTGTATATCATGATTAATCACCCAAATTAACATTTCTAAAACATCAATTCATACAATTAATCATGCTCATTATCATCATCATATGTCCAACACATTTTGATTAAAATCAAACCCATTACATGCTCTTTAAGTCTCGGCCAAGGAGAGAGATTTTATATCCGATTTGGTTTCAATCCAATTAATCCCACAATCGACATTAAATCAACATCCTAATTGATTCTAACTCATCCAATGAATTAAAAATCAAAATTCCAAGACTTTAGGGCTAAGTTACTATTCGGCCAACATAAGCATTTTGGGGAAATTTGTTCCAAACAATATTTAATCAAATTGATCCAACCAATCATCAATTAAAATACATTCAAGCATACTTTATCATCCAATTTCATAATTGCATGCTTAAATCAATTTTACCCAATTTCAAGCTTTATGACATACTTGGCAATTTGGGGATTTTTCGTCCGATTCGAATTCAATCCAATTGATTCCGCAATCGACATCAAATCATATTCCCGAATGATTTCCAACACATCCAATTGTCAAAAATCAAAAATCCCAAGACATTAAATCATCATCAATTTTCGGCCAATGTAGTAATTTGGGGAAAAAATGATCCAATCACAATTTGTTGAAATTGACCCAATCAATCTTCAATTCAAACACAATTAAGCATACAAATCCATCCAATTTAATTTATCATGCTCAAAATCAAGTTTGCCCAAATTTTAGCCCTAACTTTTTCATGCTTTTAACCTAAGCTCTTGATGCCATTCCTGGAGTTTCTATAGGTCCCAAGATCAAAACTCAAACATGAATCATAAGTGAATACAACGACGGAAGTGCGGAATACTTACATCGAGCGGTTGAGCGACGATTTGGGCAACAAAAACGAAATTCTGCTCACTGCCCACTGCTCATGTGCGCCCACTGCAGCAGTTTGGTGGTCTGTTTTGCGCCATTAACAACAAGAATTTGAAGCTCCAAGCTTCATCATTTGAATCCCGGCTCATGGGTAAACTTCCCTATCACCTTCGCATTGATCTCGGAGTGTGCTAGCACTCTTGTTTTTGCATCAAAAATGCACTTGGCTTCCCTCCATTTTCGGTCACTGCCCAGCAAAACCAGAAATGGCGTGAAGAGAGGAAGAAGAAGAAGAAGAGAGAGAGGAGGGAAAATGTGTTCAGCGTTTTTGTGTGTGTGTTGTGTATCTAATACACATGAAATTCGAATTTACATTTCATTTCACACACATTTGGCTTTAATTGCCAACCACACACATCACTCATCACATCACTCAAGTCACATCAATTAATCAAGTCACATCACTCAAAGTGACAAGTGATTTGACGCTTGATACGACTAATGATTTGACGCTTGATTTGACTTGCGTGCCGCACTCGAATTCGAAATGCGAATGCGCTCGCAAATAATCTCGGGCTCGGATTCGCTAATTCTAAATTAACGAATTTTCCTTTGCGTCGTAATTAAATGATTACGCCTAGCGAAATCACTATTCACGTCGCTAACGAATTAATTCTAAATTAATCCGCTCGCCCGAATTAAAATCTAATTTTAATTCCGCGTCGAAATCCAATTTCGTTTAATATATCAAATATATTAATTAATCGATTAATTCCAAATTAATCATTCTCTCTCTTTAAATTGATATTTTATCCCAGATAAAATATCTCTGTAATTAATCCCAGATTAATTTTCTCTCTCATCATATTAATCCTAGATTAATAAAAGTGCGAGTCATACGTCATCGGTGAATCTTTGGGAAGCGACCCATGAGATCCCCGGATATGTTGGCAGTCAAATCGGTCGTCGGACTATCCGAACACGTAAGTACCAAGTACTACGTTTTACCGATTTACTAGACAAGGTTGGCTTCTAGCAAAGCACCAAGTCTTCCCAATTCTCCGGACATATTCTTATAAGAATATTTAAGATCTATATCAAGCGTAGTATACCAATTGTATTGTGTATATCGGCCCAGTATCGGATAGTCACGTGCTAGGGCTGGGGCTGGATAAGTGTCTGCCCCGTCCGAAGCACATGTCGGATGTCTGGTAACATAGTCTCTATAATCGGATATTCATGACCTGGTCACAATATCCCGATTGGTTGCGCAACACTCAAGAGCACTAGTACCGTATCCTGCGTGACATCATCTCCACTATGACTGAAGTGATACTTCCGTCTTGACATCACACCCAATACACTACGACTCTCTGATAAACCCAGAAGTGGTGTACGCAGAACCGGTTAAAGCCCTGTACCACCAAGACCAAAGTCTATCGATTATCGTAAGTATTAGCGATGTAAGTCTCAGGTTAAGACTATACACACCTACCTTGATTTCGGCCTCCCATAGACACATAGTCATAATACCAATGGGATTCCGAGGGGTCTATCCAGAGCGAAGCTGTTTCCCGTACCATCGGTGAAACACAACCTCCTATCGCACTTGCATAAGTATCCAATACTTAAATATATGAGAACTATGCCGTTGTGCCCTCACAACGCGCACAAGTGCAATACTAGCCTATTCCGCATTATCGATGTCCTGTCTCGATAATACTCCGGCTAGGGATATTTAATGATTAATCCTTCGTGGACTGATACTGTCTCATATCATTCTCAATCCAGGAACTAATCATATGGACCTCTCTTCATTTATATATCTTTGGTGATATAATCACAAATGATGAGAGTGCAATTTCCTTGTCACATAGTTAATTTGTACAACAACACCATGATCTGTACAAATAGTGACGCTATGGGTCATATTATCCAACACTTGGAGGAAAATTTCTGATAGTAACTAAAGTTAATGAGCATGGAGGAAAATTTCTGATATTAACTAAAGTTAATGAGCATGGAGGAAAATTTCTGATATTAACTAAAGTTAATGAGCATGGAGGAAAATTTCTGATATTAACTAAAGTTAATGAGCATGGAGGAAAATTTGATTCGACTTAATTTTATAACTAACTATTATAAAATTATGAACGGTAATTTGCATGAAAATGATTTTATATTTTCAACAAAAGATTAGAATTTTTTTTTTTATATTTTTTGCCTTAAATTTTAGAATTTACCTAATTTAATGACCATTTACTCCCACATTTGTGAGATGGGCTTAAGATGGGTGTGGACAACAGGACCTGGGCGACGCCGTTCCTAGGCTCGCGGCCTAGTTTGGGAAGTACTGAATAACATGGAGTCGCCACCCGGTGTGAACCGGGACAAAGATTTAAGGCCGCACTCACCCCTCGCAAGGGAAGACCTCAAACCGTTGGGTTCGGAATGGTCCCTTACTTATGTCACTTGTAATAAAAGGATTTATGTAATAATTTAACCAGGCTAAATAACATTTATTTCCAAAAATATCATGCTTCTAAATTCATATGCATACATCAACAAGTTCATCACAACATGCAACATCACATGGCAATCTCATGAACATATTTCAATCCTATGATATGGAAAACTAAGAACAACATAATCATGCTTGAATACAATCCCAAGAACACATAGAATGGATAAATGCAGGAATACAAACAATACGGTTGGCTATATAACACAAGAAAGATCAACCAAGAGGCAATTATGCATGAATATGATGAGACAGACTCAGTTCAGTGTGTTCGCGTTCGTGTAGCGTTCGTAAACGCGTTCGAACGGAAATGAGACAGAATGCTCACGTTCGAGTAGCGTTCGTAAACGCGTTCGAACGGAAATGAAATAGAATGCTCGCGTTCGTATGGCGTTTGTTAACGTGTTCGAACGGAAATGAGACAGAATGCTCGCGTTCGTATGGCGTTCGTGAACGCGTTCGAACGGAAGTGAGACCGGATGCATGATAAGGCAAAAATGCTTGCGCATTCGAGTTGCATTCGTAAACGCGTTCGAACGGGAACAGACTGATGCATGAAGATGGGACACAATACATAAACAACAAAATAGTGGGGCGCGGCGAAGTACTGCCGTAAAGGTGGCCTTTTGGGGCTCTTGATCTCTCAAGAGAGGACCTTTAGACCAACATACTAAGCCCATGCGCTCGACTGAATCATGCATACAAAGAATTAAAAGCAATGATATTAAACATAGTGTGCCCGATTGAACGTATCTTGTATCCAACCGGGCACACATCAACCGGCGCGGCAAAGCATCGTGGTAAAGGGTTTTAGCCCCTCCCCATAAGGGATCTCACATCGCACTTACTAAACCCATGCGCTCGGTTGAATCATGCATACGAAAATAAAGACAATCATATCAAACTAGGTATGCTCGATTGAACGTATCTCGCATTCAACCGAACACACATCAATCGGTGGGGCAAAGCGTCGTGGTGAAGGATTTTTAACCCCTCCAATTAGGGAACCTTTCATCGCACTTACTAAGCCCATGCACTCGATCATATCATACGAGAATAAGCAACATACAGAATTTAAATGACAAGAAATAAATAAACCAAAGCAAACACAAACAAGAGAAGATGTTGTTTACTCAAGTGATACGTGGAGTTGTGTCCCATGTACAGACCGCACTACCGTCCATTCGGATTCGGCTACGGAATTACGTCTGGGTTTCCATCCTATATACCACAAGAGACAACACTCTTCCATTCATCCAATACCCACAACACACATCATACACACACAAGATTTAATAAACAAGTAAAATACAATCAAAATAAATAACAAAAATCGGATAAAGACGAGTGTGAAAAGTACCCTCAGGTCTAACCTTTTAAATCACCTCTCGGATGTACGGTACACGATCGTCGGAAGGGTGGATGCTCCGCAACTCTCCCGGTTCACTGGTTCACTGTTCTCGTTCGTTGTCTTACTGATTTGAGTCGTCGTTCTCCGTCTTTTGCTATTGTTTCCTTGTGGTTTCGCTGCCGTTTCCTCTTTATCTTTTGCTTACTCTTTTCTTGGGTGTGTTCTTCCTGTAATTTTTATGTGTGTTGTGTATGAGCTAGGGACTAAGGACTAGGGACTAGGGTTGAGAAGGTTGGTGAAGGGTTCTTTTTATAGGCAAAAGGGTTGGGCTTGACAAGGAAAGGGATTTGGCTAATTAAAAAGGGATTTGATTTGGTTTGGTTAATGGAAGTCAAAGATTGAGGGGGGGGGACAAATCTTGGCTAGATAGGGAAAGTTGAATATTTGATTGGCTTGGTTTAGGAATACAATATTTTAAGTTTGGGAATAATCTTATTAGATTGGGAATATAATTGGTTGATTGATTTTAATTAGGCATGATTATATTTTGATTTAGTATGTGATTGTTTATTTTAGGCATGATTTTAGTTTAAGTTGGTAATTGTTCATTTTATGTTGGTATATGTTTTATTTAATTATTTAATTAATTTAATTATTATCTTATTTAGTTAATGTTTTAATTAATATTATTTATTTAAATTGTGATGTGTTTTATTGGCTTTGGGGGGCTAATTGGGCTGGATGTGAGGCTAGCAGCAAAACCAGAATTACCGATACCGTTCGAACGCTTCCTCGAACGCGGCACGAACGCCCGCAATCCGTTTGACGTTCGAACGTAAACATGAACGCAGCACTAACAAAAACAGTGAACCTTGTTTATTCTGAATTTCCCCTTCCGATGTCCGTTTCCCGTGACCTCCGTGACTTAAAAGGTAGTGTCTCCAAAATGAGACTCATCATAGGGACTTATGTGTAAAAATGCAGTGCCTACAGTCGCCCCCACTTTGATGGGACTTGTGTAATGTGCAACAGTGACAATCCTATCAAAGTTTATGCAATGCATTTTCACTTATCTGGCTCGCCAGCTGCCGCTTGACTTACCATGTGTTGAGTTGAGTTAGTGGTGAGGTGCTGCGACCCCTGGTTCATTCCCGAACCGTGTTGTGATGTGGTCTATTCCCGAACCGTGTCCATTCCCGAACTGTTACTGTAAGTTGGTCCATTCCCGAACCGTGCTTCCATTCTTGGAGTGCCATTCCCGGCTTGTTCATTCTTGAACTCTGCTCCATTCTTGGATTGCCATTCCCGGCTTGTTCATTCTCGAACTGTGTTGAGATGAGGCTTTATTCCTCCCGAGCTTTATTCCCGAGCTGTTGAGATGAGGCTTTATTCCTCCCGAGCTTTATTCCCGAACTGTTGAGATGAGGTTTTATTCCTCCCGAGCTTTGTTCCCGAACTGTACTGACATGAGGCTTTCTTCCCCTTGAGCTTTGTTCTCAAACTTATACTGATATGAGGCTTTCTTCCTCTTGAGCTTTGTTCTCAAACTATACTGACATGAGGCTTTCTTCCTCTTGAGCTTGTTCTCAAACTATACTGATATGAGGCTTTCTTCCCCTGGGCTTTGTTCCCAAACTGTGCTGAATGTGGGCTTTATTCCCGAGTTTGTAGGCTTTCTTCCTGAACTGAACTGAATGTAGGCTTTCTTCCTGAACTGAACTGAATGTAGGCTTTCTTCCTGAACTGTGTTGAGTGTGGGCTTTATTCCCGAACTGTGCTGACATGAGGCTTTCTTCCCCTTGAGCTTTACTCTCAAACTTATACTGATATGAGGCTTTCTTCCTCTGGGCTTTATTCCCTGACTGTGTTAACTGTGGGCTTTGTACCCGAACTGTACTGAATGTGGGCTTTATTCCCGAACTGTTGCGATGATGGTCCATTTCGAACCGTGCTCCATTTTCGGAGTGCCATTTTCGGCGAGTGATGAGATGATGGTCCATTTCGAACCGTGCTCCATTTTCGGAGTGCCATTTTCGGCAAGTGATGAGATGATGGTCCATTTCGAACCGTGCTCCATTTTCGGAGTGCCATTTTCGGCAAGTGATGAGATGATGGTCCATTTCGAACCGTGCCTGATATGAGAGTGGTCCATTTCTGAACCATTGCTGATAAGAGAGTGGTCCATTTCCGAACCGTGCTTCCATTCTTGGAGTGCCATTTCCGGCTTGTTCATTCTTGAACTCTGCTCCATTCTTGGATTGCCATTCCTGCAGAACTGATCTGATGTAATATGGGCCTCGCCCCCAGAATGCCATACCTGGCAATGTTGATACTGATGTAATGTGGGCCTCGACCCTGGGACTCATTCCCAAACTGTGTTTGATGTGGGCCTCGGCCCTGGGATTCATTCCAAAATTCCGCTGATGCGGGCCTCGGCCCTGGGATTCATTCCCTGGATTCATTCCAAAATTCTGCTGATGTGGGCCTCGGCCCTGGGATTCATTCCAAAATTCCGCTGATGCGGGCCTCGGCCCTGGGATTCATTCCAAAATTCTGCTGATGTGGGCCTCGGCCCTGGGATTCATTCCCTGGATTCATTCAAAAATTCTGCTGATGTGGGCCTCGGCCCTGGGATTCATTCCCTGGATTCATTCCAAAATTCTGCTGATGTGGGCCTCGGCCCTGGGATTCATTCCCTGGATTCATTCCAAAATTCTGCTGATGTGGGCCTCGGCCCTGGGATTCATTCCAAAATTCTACTGATGTGGCCTCAGCCTTGAATTGATACTGATGTGGGCCTCGGCCCTGAGACTCATCCTGATGTGGGCCTCGCCCGCAGAATGATGTGGGCTTCGCCCTAAACTGATAATGATATGGGCCTCGCCCCCAGACTGATACAGATACGGGCCTCGCCCCTGTGACTCATTTCTGAAACTGCTGACATGGGCCTCAACCCCGTGATTCATTCCAACACTCTGACGATGTGGGCCTCGACCCTGGGACTCATCCCCAAAACTACTACTCATATGTTGCTGATTCTGGTTGTCTTGTCTTTGCCGCTTTCTCTTTTTCTCTTATGAAACCTGTTATTTCAAAACAGAGCAAACACAAAAAGGATGCAAAATGTGTTACGTGTATGCATGCATGCATGATTGGGTTTCCTATCCCATTGGGCTAGGTCTTCTGCCAGTACTCTTGGTGGCTGCTTGGTCTTTTGACAAGTCTGTCCTCTTCCCTAACCAACGGGTGTCTATAATGGCTTTTAAGACAAAAATGGGGTTCACATGGTGCATGTATGCATGAGGTGCATGTGATGCATGATATGCATGCGATACAAGAAATATATCAACTCATTAAAATTTTCACACAAATCGGCTCATCATCATTTTAGAAGTTTTTGGGCCAACTGTCATAGGAGTGAACTCGTCCCAGTTTAAATGGCCCAACGAGTTCACATCTCATGGCAAGGAGCCCAACTAAATCTGAATGGTAACGTTCCGAACACAAACACAAGGTGGCTCATCAACACTTAGAAGCCTTCGGCCCCATCGTCATAAAATACGTTCTTGTCCCAGTTTAAATGGCCCAACAAGCCCATATCTTATGACAAATAGTCCAAATGAATCCAAACGATGATGTTCCCAAACACAAGCATAGAAGAGAGATAATGCAAACATGACATAATAATTTTTTACAAAGTGGCCCATCAACATTTCAGAAGCTTTTGGCCTAATAGTCATAAGGTGCGAACTTGCCCCAGTTTAAATGGCCCAACAAGCCCGCATTTCTGACAATAGTCCAACTACATACAAATGAGGATGGTCCACAAGCACATACTCAAGGAAATAATTGCTACTTTACCCAACCCGGTCTATGGGTGGGTTAGTAAGAGTATAGACAAAGGCTCTCACCGGCGAAAGATGGCCCACAACTAGGTCTCCCCACTCAAGGGTTCGAGCAACCAAGTGAGCGCACCCCTTTTTATACACTAAGGTACGTGCCAATGAGCTATGGTGTGTGACAGACTGTCAAATGGATTTCCCGTTGTAGATTCCCCAGAGGGAAGGTGGAGCGAGGCTCACTTAAATACCCAAGCCTCTTAGGCTCTTATCGCTTGTTGTCAGGAATAAACAACGAGTCCTCCAAATTAGTCCATCACAATAGGCTACTAGTAGATGGCTATCTAGGTGCCTTCACAGCTTTTCCTTCTAGAAAGGTAGTGAATGAAGGAAGACACCAAACCATTACCTAGCCTTAAAATGCCTTTGATTAAACCCTCACTTTACCCACTATAGACACGGTCAATTAAAACATAAATCCAAACATCACAAGACAATATTTCGGGGCCAATTCTCTAATCCCCAGTGGAGTCGCCAGACTGTGGACAACAGGACCTGGGCGACGCCATTCCTAGGCTCGCGGCCTAGTTTGGGAAGTACTGAATAACATGGAGTCGCCACCCGGTGTGAACCGGGACAAAGATTTAAGGCCGCACTCACCCCTCGCAAGGGAAGACCTCAAACCGTTGGGTTCAGAATGGTCCCTTACTTATGTCACTTGTAATAAAAGGATTTATGTAATAATTTAACTAGGCTTAAATAACATTTATTTCCAAAAATATCATGCTTCTAAATTCAGATGCATACATCAACAAGTTCATCACAACATGCAACATCACATGGCAATCTCATGAACATATTTCAATCCTATGATATGGAAAACTAAGAACAACATAATCATGCTTGTATACAATCCCAAGAACACATAGAATGGATAAATGCAGGAATACAAACAATACGGTTGGCTATATAACACAAGAAAGATCAACCAGAGGCAATTATGCATGAATATGATGAGACAGACTCAGTTCAGTGTGTTCGCGTTCGTGTAGCGTTCGTAAACGCGTTCGAACGGAAATGAGACAGAATGCTCACGTTCGAGTAGCGTTCGTAAACGCGTTCGAACGGAAATGAAACAGAATGCTCGCGTTCGTATGGCGTTTGTTAACGCGTTCGAACGGAAATGAGACAGAATGCTCGCGTTCGTATGGCGTTCGTGAACGCGTTCGAACGGAAGTGAGACCGGATGCATGATAAGGCAAAAATGCTTGCGCGTTCGAGTTGCGTTCGTAAACGCGTTCGAACGGGAACAGACCTGATGCATGAAGATGGGACACAATACATAAACAACAAAATAGTGGGGCGCGGCGAAGTACTTCCGTAAAGGTGGCCTTTTGAGGCTCTTGATCTCTCAAAGAGAGGACCTTTAGACCAACATACTAAGCCCATGCGCTCGACTGAATCATGCATACAAAGAATTAAAAGCAATGATATTAAACATAGTGTGCCCGATTGAACGTATCTTGTATCCAACCGGGCACACATCAACCGGCGCGGCAAAGCATCGTGGTAAAGGGTTTTAGCCCCTCCCCATAGGGGATCTCACATCGCACTTACTAAACCCATGCGCTCGGTTGAATCATGCATACGAAAATAAAGACAATCATATCAAACTAGGTATGCTCGATTGAACGTATCTCGCATTCAACCGAACACACATCAATCGGTGCGGCAAAGCGTCGTGGTGAAGGATTTTTAACCCCTCCAATTAGGGAACCTTTCATCGCACTTACTAAGCCCATGCACTCGATCATATCATACGAGAATAAGCAACATACAGAATTTAAATGACAAGAAATAAATAAACCAAAGCAACACAACACAAGAGAAGATGTTGTTTACTCAAGTGATACGTGGAGTTGTGTCCCATGTACAGACCGCACTACCGTCCATTCGGATTCGGCTACGGAATTTACGTCTGGGTTTCCATCCTATATACCACAAGAGACAACACTCTTCCATTCATCCAATACCCACAACACACATCATACACACACAAGATTTAATAAACAAGTAAAATACAATCAAAATAAATAACAAAAATCGGATAAAGACGAGTGTGAAAAGTACCCTCAGGTCTAACCTTTTAAATCACCTCTCGGATGTACGGTACACGATCGTCGGAAGGGTGGATGCTCCGCAACTCTCCCGGTTCACTGGTTCACTGTTCTCGTTCGTTGTCTTACTGATTTGAGTCGTCGTTCTCCGTCTTTTGCTATTGTTTCCTTGTGGTTTCGCTGCCGTTTCCTCTTTATCTTTTGCTTACTCTTTTCTTGGGTGTGTTCTTCCTGTAATTTTTATGTGTGTTGTGTATGAGCTAGGGACTAAGGACTAGGGACTAGGGTTGAGAAGGTTGGTGAAGGGTTCTTTTTATAGGCAAAAGGGTTGGGCTTGACAAGGAAAGGGATTTGGCTAATTAAAAAGGGATTTGATTTGGTTTGGTTAATGGAAGTCAAAGATTGAGGGGGGGGACAAATCTTGGCTAGATAGGGAAGGTTGAATATTTGATTGGCTTGGTTTAGGAATACAATATTTTAAGTTTGGGAATAATCTTATTAGATTGGGAATATAATTGGTTGATTGATTTTAATTAGGCATGATTATATTTTGATTTAGTATGTGATTTGTTTATTTTAGGCATGATTTTAGTTTAAGTTGGTAATTGTTCATTTTATGTTTGGTATATGTTTTATTTAATTATTTAATTAATTTAATTATTATCTTATTTAGTTAATGTTTTAATTAATATTTATTTATTTAAATTGTGATGTGTTTTATTGGCTTTGGGGGGCTAATTGGGCTGGATGTGAGGCTAGCAGCAAAACCAGAATTACCGATACCGTTCGAACGCTTCCTCGAACGCGGCACGAACGCCCGCAATCCGTTTGACGTTCGAACGTAAACATGAACGCAGCACTAACAAAAACAGTGAACCTTGTTTATTCTGAATTTCCCCTTCCGATGTCCGTTTCCCGTGACCTCCGTGACTTAAAAGGTAGTGTCTCCAAAATGAGACTCATCATAGGGACTTATGTGTAAAAATGCAGTGCCTACAGTCGCCCCCACTTTGATGGGACTTGTGTAATGTGCAACAGTGACAATCCTATCAAAGTTTATGCAATGCATTTTCACTTACCTGGCTCGCCAGCTGCCGCTTGACTTACCATGTGTTGAGTTGAGTTGGTGGTGAGGTGCTGCGACCCCTGGTTCATTCCCGAACCGTGTTGTGATGTGGTCTATTCCCGAACCGTGTCCATTCCCGAACTGTTACTGTAAGTTGGTCCATTCCCGAACCGTGCTTCCATTCTTGGAGTGCCATTCCCGGCTTGTTCATTCTTGAACTCTGCTCCATTCTTGGATTGCCATTCCCGGCTTGTTCATTCTCGAACTGTGTTGAGATGAGGCTTTATTCCTCCCGAGCTTTATTCCCGAGCTGTTGAGATGAGGCTTTATTCCTCCCGAGCTTTATTCCCGAACTGTTGAGATGAGGTTTTATTCCTCCCGAGCTTTGTTCCCGAACTGTACTGACATGAGGCTTTCTTCCCCTTGAGCTTTGTTCTCAAACTTATACTGATATGAGGCTTTCTTCCTCTTGAGCTTTGTTCTCAAACTATACTGACATGAGGCTTTCTTCCTCTTGAGCTTTGTTCTCAAACTATACTGATATGAGGCTTTCTTCCCCTGGGCTTTGTTCCCAAACTGTGCTGAATGTGGGCTTTATTCCCGAGTTTGTAGGCTTTCTTCCTGAACTGAACTGAATGTAGGCTTTCTTCCTGAACTGAACTGAATGTAGGCTTTCTTCCTGAACTGTGTTGAGTGTGGGCTTATTCCCGAACTGTGCTGACATGAGGCTTTCTTCCCCTTGAGCTTTACTCTCAAACTTATACTGATATGAGGCTTTCTTCCTCTGGGCTTTATTCCCTGACTGTGTTAACTGTGGGCTTTGTACCCGAACTGTACTGAATGTGGGCTTTATTCCCGAACTGTTGCGATGATGGTCCATTTCGAACCGTGCTCCATTTTCGGAGTGCCATTTTCGGCGAGTGATGAGATGATGGTCCATTTCGAACCGTGCTCCATTTTCGGAGTGCCATTTTCGGCAAGTGATGAGATGATGGTCCATTTCGAACCGTGCTCCATTTTCGGAGTGCCATTTTCGGCAAGTGATGAGATGATGGTCCATTTCGAACCGTGCCTGATATGAGAGTGGTCCATTTCTGAACCATTGCTGATAAGAGAGTGGTCCATTTCCGAACCGTGCTTCCATTCTTGGAGTGCCATTTCCGGCTTGTTCATTCTTGAACTCTGCTCCATTCTTGGATTGCCATTCCTGCAGAACTGATCTGATGTAATATGGGCCTCGCCCCCAGAATGCCATACCTGGCAATGTTGATACTGATGTAATGTGGGCCTCGACCCTGGGACTCATTCCCAAACTGTGTTTGATGTGGGCCTCGCCCTGGGATTCATTCCAAAATTCCGCTGATGCGGGCCTCGGCCCTGGGATTCATTCCCTGGATTCATTCCAAAATTCTGCTGATGTGGGCCTCGGCCCTGGGATTCATTCCAAAATTCCGCTGATGCGGGCCTCGGCCCTGGGATTCATTCCAAAATTCTGCTGATGTGGGCCTCGGCCCTGGGATTCATTCCCTGGATTCATTCAAAAATTCTGCTGATGTGGGCCTCGGCCCTGGGATTCATTCCCTGGATTCATTCCAAAATTCTGCTGATGTGGGCCTCGGCCCTGGGATTCATTCCCTGGATTCATTCCAAAATTCTGCTGATGTGGGCCTCGGCCCTGGGATTCATTCCAAAATTCTACTGATGTGGGCCTCAGCCTTGAATTGATACTGATGTGGGCCTCGGCCCTGAGACTCATCCTGATGTGGGCCTCGCCCGCAGAATGATGTGGGCTTCGCCCTAAACTGATAATGATATGGGCCTCGCCCCCAGACTGATACAGATACGGGCCTCGCCCCTGTGACTCATTTCTGAAACTGCTGACATGGGCCTCAACCCCGTGATTCATTCCAACACTCTGACGATGTGGGCCTCGACCCTGGGACTCATCCCCAAAACTACTACTCATATGTTGCTGATTCTGGTTGTCTTGTCTTTGCCGCTTTCTCTTTTTCTCTTATGAAACCTGTTATTTCAAAACAGAGCAAACACAAAAAGGATGCAAAATGTGTTACGTGTATGCATGCATGCATGATTGGGTTTCCTATCCCATTGGGCTAGGTCTTCTGCCAGTACTCTTGGTGGCTGCTTGGTCTTTTGACAAGTCTGTCCTCTTCCCTAACCAACGGGTGTCTATAATGGCTTTTAAGACAAAAATGGGGTTCACATGGTGCATGTATGCATGAGGTGCATGTGATGCATGATATGCATGCGATACAAGAAATATATCAACTCATTAAAATTTTCACACAAATCGGCTCATCATCATTTTAGAAGTTTTTGGGCCAACTGTCATAGGAGTGAACTCGTCCCAGTTTAAATGGCCCAACGAGTTCACATCTCATGGCAAGGAGCCCAACTAAATCTGAATGGTAACGTTCCGAACACAAACACAAGGTGGCTCATCAACACTTAGAAGCCTTCGGCCCCATCGTCATAAAATACGTTCTTGTCCCAGTTTAAATGGCCCAACAAGCCCATATCTTATGACAAATAGTCCAAATGAATCCAAACGATGATGTTCCCAAACACAAGCATAGAAGAGAGATAATGCAAACATGACATAATAATTTTTTACAAAGTGGCCCATCAACATTTCAGAAGCTTTTGGCCTAATAGTCATAAGGTGCGAACTTGCCCCAGTTTAAATGGCCCAACAAGCCCGCATTTCTGACAATAGTCCAACTACATACAAATGAGGATGGTCCACAAGCACATACTCAAGGAAATAATTGCTACTTTACCCAACCCGGTCTATGGGTGGGTTAGTAAGAGTATAGACAAAGGCTCTCACCGGCGAAAGATGGCCCACAACTAGGTCTCCCCACTCAAGGGTTCGAGCAACCAAGTGAGCGCACCCCTTTTTATACACTAAGGTACGTGCCAATGAGCTATGGTGTGTGACAGACTGTCAAATGGATTTCCCGTTGTAGATTCCCCAGAGGGAAGGTGGAGCGAGGCTCACTTAAATACCCAAGCCTCTTAGGCTCTTATCGCTTGTTGTCAGGAATAAACAACGAGTCCTCCAAATTAGTCCATCACAATAGGCTACTAGTAGATGGCTATCTAGGTGCCTTCACAGCTTTTCCTTCTAGAAAGGTAGTGAATGAAGGAAGACACCAAACCATTACCTAGCCTTAAAATGCCTTTGATTAAACCCTCACTTTACCCACTATAGACACGGTCAATTAAAACATAAATCCAAACATCACAAGACAATATTTCGGGGCCAATTCTCTAATCCCCAGTGGAGTCGCCAGACTGTGGACAACAGGACCTGGGCGACGCCATTCCTAGGCTCGCGGCCTAGTTTGGGAAGTACTGAATAACATGGAGTCGCCACCCGGTGTGAACCGGGACAAAGATTTAAGGCCGCACTCACCCCTCGCAAGGAAAACCTCAAACCGTTGGGTTCAGAATGGTCCCTTACTTATGTCACTTGTAATAAAAGGATTTATGTAATAATTTAACTAGGCTTAAATAACATTTATTTCCAAAAATATCATGCTTCTAAATTCAGATGCATACATCAACAAGTTCATCACAACATGCAACATCACATGGCAATCTCATGAACATATTTCAATCCTATGATATGGAAAACTAAGAACAACATAATCATGCTTGTATACAATCCCAAGAACACATAGAATGGATAAATGCAGGAATACAAACAATACGGTTGGCTATATAACACAAGAAAGATCAACCAAGAGGCAATTATGCATGAATATGATGAGACAGACTCAGTTCAGTGTGTTCGCGTTCGTGTAGCGTTCGTAAACGCGTTCGAACGGAAATGAGACAGAATGCTCACGTTCGAGTAGCGTTCGTAAACGCGTTCGAACGGAAATGAAACAGAATGCTCGCGTTCGTATGGCGTTTGTTAACGCGTTCGAACGGAAATGAGACAGAATGCTCGCGTTCGTATGGCGTTCGTGAACGCGTTCGAACGAAGTGAGACCGGATGCATGATAAGGCAAAAATGCTTGCGCGTTCGAGTTGCGTTCGTAAACGCGTTCGAACGGGAACAGACCTGATGCATGAAGATGGGACACAATACATAAACAACAAAATAGTGGGGCGCGGCGAAGTACTTCCGTAAAGGTGGCCTTTTGAGGCTCTTGATCTCTCAAAGAGAGGACCTTTAGACCAACATACTAAGCCCATGCGCTCGACTGAATCATGCATACAAAGAATTAAAAGCAATGATATTAAACATAGTGTGCCCGATTGAACGTATCTTGTATCCAACCGGGCACACATCAACCGGCGCGGCAAAGCATCGTGGTAAAGGGTTTTAGCCCCTCCCCATAGGGGATCTCACATCGCACTTACTAAACCCATGCGCTCGGTTGAATCATGCATACGAAAATAAAGACAATCATATCAAACTAGGTATGCTCGATTGAACGTATCTCGCATTCAACCGAACACACATCAATCGGTGCGGCAAAGCGTCGTGGTGAAGGATTTTTAACCCCTCCAATTAGGGAACCTTTCATCGCACTTACTAAGCCCATGCACTCGATCATATCATACGAGAATAAGCAACATACAGAATTTAAATGACAAGAAATAAATAAACCAAAGCAACACAACACAAGAGAGATGTTGTTTACTCAAGTGATACGTGGAGTTGTGTCCCATGTACAGACCGCACTACCGTCCATTCGGATTCGGCTACGGAATTTACGTCTGGGTTTCCATCCTATATACCACAAGAGACAACACTCTTCCATTCATCCAATACCCACAACACACATCATACACACACAAGATTTAATAAACAAGTAAAATACAATCAAAATAAATAACAAAAATCGGATAAAGACGAGTGTGAAAAGTACCCTCAGGTCTAACCTTTTAAATCACCTCTCGGATGTACGGTACACGATCGTCGGAAGGGTGGATGCTCCGCAACTCTCCCGTTCACTGGTTCACTGTTCTCGTTCGTTGTCTTACTGATTTGAGTCGTCGTTCTCCGTCTTTTGCTATTGTTTCCTTGTGGTTTCGCTGCCGTTTCCTCTTTATCTTTTGCTTACTCTTTTCTTGGGTGTGTTCTTCCTGTAATTTTTAGTGTGTTGTGTATGAGCTAGGGACTAAGGACTAGGGACTAGGGTTGAGAAGGTTGGTGAAGGGTTCTTTTTATAGGCAAAAGGGTTGGGCTTGACAAGGAAAGGGATTTGGCTAATTAAAAAGGGATTTGATTTGGTTTGGTTAATGGAAGTCAAAGATTGAGGGGGGGGACAAATCTTGGCTAGATAGGGAAGGTTGAATATTTGATTGGCTTGGTTAGGAATACAATATTTTAAGTTTGGGAATAATCTTATTAGATTGGGAATATAATTGGTTGATTGATTTTAATTAGGCGATTATATTTTGATTTAGTATGTGATTTGTTTATTTTAGGCATGATTTTAGTTTAAGTTGGTAATTGTTCATTTTATGTTTGGTATGTTTTATTAATTATTTAATTAATTTAATTATTATCTTATTTAGTTAATGTTTTAATTAATATTTATTTATTAAATTGTGATGTGTTTTATTGGCTTTGGGGGGCTAATTGGGCTGGATGTGAGGCTAGCAGCAAAACCAGAATTACCGATACCGTTCGAACGCTTCCTCGAACGCGGCACGAACGCCCGCAATCCGTTTGACGTTCGAACGTAAACATGAACGCAGCACTAACAAAAACAGTGAACCTTGTTTATTCTGAATTTCCCCTTCCGATGTCCGTTTCCCGTGACCTCCGTGACTTAAAAGGTAGTGTCTCCAAAATGAGACTCATCATAGGGACTTATGTGTAAAAATGCAGTGCCTACAGTCGCCCCCACTTTGATGGGACTTGTGTAATGTGCAACAGTGACAATCCTATCAAAGTTTATGCAATGCATTTTCACTTACCTGGCTCGCCAGCTGCCGCTTGACTTACCATGTGTTGAGTTGAGTTGGTGGTGAGGTGCTGCGACCCCTGGTTCATTCCCGAACCGTGTTGTGATGTGGTCTATTCCCGAACCGTGTCCATTCCCGAACTGTTACTGTAAGTTGGTCCATTCCCGAACCGTGCTTCCATTCTTGGAGTGCCATTCCCGGCTTGTTCATTCTTGAACTCTGCTCCATTCTTGGATTGCCATTCCCGGCTTGTTCATTCTCGAACTGTGTTGAGATGAGGCTTTATTCCTCCCGAGCTTTATTCCCGAGCTGTTGAGATGAGGCTTTATTCCTCCCGAGCTTTATTCCCGAACTGTTGAGATGAGGTTTTATTCCTCCCGAGCTTTGTTCCCGAACTGTACTGACATGAGGCTTTCTTCCCCTTGAGCTTTGTTCTCAAACTTATACTGATATGAGGCTTTCTTCCTCTTGAGCTTTGTTCTCAAACTATACTGACATGAGGCTTTCTTCCTCTTGAGCTTTGTTCTCAAACTATACTGATATGAGGCTTTCTTCCCCTGGGCTTTGTTCCCAAACTGTGCTGAATGTGGGCTTTATTCCCGAGTTTGTAGGCTTTCTTCCTGAACTGAACTGAATGTAGGCTTTCTTCCTGAACTGAACTGAATGTAGGCTTTCTTCCTGAACTGTGTTGAGTGTGGGCTTATTCCCGAACTGTGCTGACATGAGGCTTTCTTCCCCTTGAGCTTTACTCTCAAACTTATACTGATATGAGGCTTTCTTCCTCTGGGCTTTATTCCCTGACTGTGTTAACTGTGGGCTTTGTACCCGAACTGTACTGAATGTGGGCTTTATTCCCGAACTGTTGCGATGATGGTCCATTTCGAACCGTGCTCCATTTTCGGAGTGCCATTTTCGGCGAGTGATGAGATGATGGTCCATTTCGAACCGTGCTCCATTTTCGGAGTGCCATTTTCGGCAAGTGATGAGATGATGGTCCATTTCGAACCGTGCTCCATTTTCGGAGTGCCATTTTCGGCAAGTGATGAGATGATGGTCCATTTCGAACCGTGCCTGATATGAGAGTGGTCCATTTCTGAACCATTGCTGATAAGAGAGTGGTCCATTTCCGAACCGTGCTTCCATTCTTGGAGTGCCATTTCCGGCTTGTTCATTCTTGAACTCTGCTCCATTCTTGGATTGCCATTCCTGCAGAACTGATCTGATGTAATATGGGCCTCGCCCCCAGAATGCCATACCTGGCAATGTTGATACTGATGTAATGTGGGCCTCGACCCTGGGACTCATTCCCAAACTGTGTTTGATGTGGGCCTCGGCCCTGGGATTCATTCCAAAATTCCGCTGATGCGGGCCTCGGCCCTGGGATTCATTCCCTGGATTCATTCCAAAATTCTGCTGATGTGGGCCTCGGCCCTGGGATTCATTCCAAAATTCCGCTGATGCGGGCCTCGGCCCTGGGATTCATTCCAAAATTCTGCTGATGTGGCCTCGGCCCTGGGATTCATTCCCTGGATTCATTCAAAAATTCTGCTGATGTGGGCCTCGGCCCTGGGATTCATTCCCTGGATTCATTCCAAAATTCTGCTGATGTGGGCCTCGGCCCTGGGATTCATTCCCTGGATTCATTCCAAAATTCTGCTGATGTGGGCCTCGGCCCTGGGATTCATTCCAAAATTCTACTGATGTGGGCCTCAGCCTTGAATTGATACTGATGTGGGCCTCGGCCCTGAGACTCATCCTGATGTGGGCCTCGCCCGCAGAATGATGTGGGCTTCGCCCTAAACTGATAATGATATGGGCCTCGCCCCCAGACTGATACAGATACGGGCCTCGCCCCTGTGACTCATTTCTGAAACTGCTGACATGGGCCTCAACCCCGTGATTCATTCCAACACTCTGACGATGTGGGCCTCGACCCTGGGACTCATCCCCAAAACTACTACTCATATGTTGCTGATTCTGGTTGTCTTGTCTTTGCCGCTTTCTCTTTTTCTCTTATGAAACCTGTTATTTCAAAACAGAGCAAACACAAAAAGGATGCAAAATGTGTTACGTGTATGCATGCATGCATGATTGGGTTTCCTATCCCATTGGGCTAGGTCTTCTGCCAGTACTCTTGGTGGCTGCTTGGTCTTTTGACAAGTCTGTCCTCTTCCCTAACCACGGGTGTCTATAATGGCTTTTAAGACAAAAATGGGGTTCACATGGTGCATGTATGCATGAGGTGCATGTGATGCATGATATGCATGCGATACAAGAAATATATCAACTCATTAAAATTTTCACACAAATCGGCTCATCATCATTTTAGAAGTTTTTGGGCCAACTGTCATAGGAGTGAACTCGTCCCAGTTTAAATGGCCCAACGAGTTCACATCTCATGGCAAGGAGCCCAACTAAATCCGAATGGTAACGTTCCGAACACAAACACAAGGTGGCTCATCAACACTTAGAAGCCTTCGGCCCCATCGTCATAAAATACGTTCTTGTCCCAGTTTAAATGGCCCAACAAGCCCATATCTTATGACAAATAGTCCAAATGAATCCAAACGATGATGTTCCCAAACACAAGCATAGAAGAGAGATAATGCAAACATGACATAATAATTTTTTACAAAGTGGCCCATCAACATTTCAGAAGCTTTTGGCCTAATAGTCATAAGGTGCGAACTTGCCCCAGTTTAAATGGCCCAACAAGCCCGCATTTCTGACAATAGTCCAACTACATACAAATGAGGATGGTCCACAAGCACATACTCAAGGAAATAATTGCTACTTTACCCAACCCGGTCTATGGGTGGGTTAGTAAGAGTATAGACAAAGGCTCTCACCGCGAAAGATGGCCCACAACTAGGTCTCCCCACTCAAGGGTTCGAGCAACCAAGTGAGCGCACCCCTTTTTATACACTAAGGTACGTGCCAATGAGCTATGGTGTGTGACAGACTGTCAAATGGATTTCCCGTTGTAGATTCCCCAGAGGGAAGGTGGAGCGAGGCTCACTTAAATACCCAAGCCTCTTAGGCTCTTATCGCTTGTTGTCAGGAATAAACAACGAGTCCTCCAAATTAGTCCATCACAATAGGCTACTAGTAGATGGCTATCTAGGTGCCTTCACAGCTTTTCCTTCTAGAAAGGTAGTGAATGAAGGAAGACACCAAACATTACCTAGCCTTAAAATGCCTTTGATTAAACCCTCACTTTACCCACTATAGACACGGTCAATTAAAACATAAATCCAAACATCACAAGACAATATTTCGGGGCCAATTCTCTAATCCCCAGTGGAGTCGCCAGACTGTGGACAACAGGACCTGGGCGACGCCATTCCTAGGCTCGCGGCCTAGTTTGGGAAGTACTGAATAACATGGAGTCGCCACCCGGTGTGAACCGGGACAAAGATTTAAGGCCGCACTCACCCCTCGCAAGGGAAGACCTCAAACCGTTGGGTTCAGAATGGTCCCTTACTTATGTCACTTGTAATAAAAGGATTTATGTAATAATTTAACTAGGCTTAAATAACATTTATTTCCAAAAATATCATGCTTCTAAATTCAGATGCATACATCAACAAGTTCATCACAACATGCAACATCACATGGCAATCTCATGAACATATTTCAATCCTATGATATGGAAAACTAAGAACAACATAATCATGCTTGTATACAATCCCAAGAACACATAGAATGGATAAATGCAGGAATACAAACAATACGGTTGGCTATATACACAAGAAAGATCAACCAAGAGGCAATTATGCATGAATATGATGAGACAGACTCAGTTCAGTGTGTTCGCGTTCGTGTAGCGTTCGTAAACGCGTTCGAACGGAAATGAGACAGAATGCTCACGTTCGAGTAGCGTTCGTAAACGCGTTCGAACGGAAATGAAACAGAATGCTCGCGTTCGTATGGCGTTTGTTAACGCGTTCGAACGGAAATGAGACAGAATGCTCGCGTTCGTATGGCGTTCGTGAACGCGTTCGAACGGAAGTGAGACCGGATGCATGATAAGGCAAAAATGCTTGTGCGTTCGAGTTGCGTTCGTAAACGCGTTCGAACGGGAACAGACCTGATGCATGAAGATGGGACACAATACATAAACAACAAAATAGTGGGGCGCGGCGAAGTACTTCCGTAAAGGTGGCCTTTTGAGGCTCTTGATCTCTCAAAGAGAGGACCTTTAGACCAACATACTAAGCCCATGCGCTCGACTGAATCATGCATACAAAGAATTAAAAGCAATGATATTAAACATAGTGTGCCCGATTGAACGTATCTTGTATCCAACCGGGCACACATCAACCGGCGCGGCAAAGCATCGTGGTAAAGGGTTTTAGCCCCTCCCCATAGGGGATCTCACATCGCACTTACTAAACCCATGCGCTCGGTTGAATCATGCATACGAAAATAAAGACAATCATATCAAACTAGGTATGCTCGATTGAACGTATCTCGCATTCAACCGAACACACATCAATCGGTGCGGCAAAGCGTCGTGGTGAAGGATTTTTAACCCCTCCAATTAGGGAACCTTTCATCGCACTTACTAAGCCCATGCACTCGATCATATCATACGAGAATAAGCAACATACAGAATTTAAATGACAAGAAATAAATAAACCAAAGCAACACAACACAAGAGAAGATGTTGTTTACTCAAGTGATACGTGGAGTTGTGTCCCATGTACAGACCGCACTACCGTCCATTCGGATTCGGCTACGGAATTTACGTCTGGGTTTCCATCCTATATACCACAAGAGACAACACTCTTCCATTCATCCAATACCCACAACACACATCATACACACACAAGATTTAATAAACAAGTAAAATACAATCAAAATAAATAACAAAAATCGGATAAAGACGAGTGTGAAAAGTACCCTCAGGTCTAACCTTTTAAATCACCTCTCGGATGTACGGTACACGATCGTCGGAAGGGTGGATGCTCCGCAACTCTCCCGTTCACACTGGTTCACTGTTCTCGTTCGTTGTCTTACTGTTTTGAGTCGTCGTTCTCCGTCTTTTGCTATTGTTTCCTTGTGGTTTCGCTGCCGTTTCCTCTTTATCTTTTGCTTACTCTTTTCTTGGGTGTGTTCTTCCTGTAATTTTTATGTGTGTTGTGTATGAGCTAGGGACTAGGGACTAGGGTTGAGAGGTTGGTGAAGGGTTCTTTTTATAGGCAAAAGGGTTGGGCTTGACAAGGAAAGGGATTTGGCTAATTAAAGAGGGATTTGATTTGGTTTGGTTAATGGAAGTCAAAGATTGAGGGGGGGGGACAAATCTTGGCTAGATAGGGAAGGTTGAATATTTGATTGGCTTGGTTTAGGAATACAATATTTTAAGTTTGGGAATAATCTTATTAGATTGGGAATATAATTGGTTGATTGATTTTAATTAGGCATGATTATATTTTGATTTAGTATGTGATTTGTTTATTTTAGGCATGATTTTAGTTTAAGTTGGTAATTGTTCATTTTATGTTTGGTATATGTTTTATTTTTATTTAATTAATTTAATTATTATCTTATTTAGTTAATGTTTTAATTAATATTTATTTATTTAAATTGGGATGTGTTTTATGGGCTTTGGGGGGCTAATTGGGCTGGATGTGAGGCTAGCAGCAAAACCAGAATTACCGGATACCGTTCGAACGCTTCCTCGAACGCGGCACGAACGCCCGCAATCCGTTTGACGTTCGAACGTAAACACGAACGCAGCACTAACGAAAACAGTGAACCTTGTTTATTCTGAATTTCCCCTTCCGATGTCCGTTTCCCGTGACCTCCGTGACTTAAAAGGTAGTGTCTCCAAAATGAGACTCATTATAGGGACTTATGTGTAAAAATGCAGTGCCTACAATGGGCTTCTCAAAAAGAAAATTAAGCCCAAATACATAGCATGGGCCTCATATACATAGCATGGGCCTCCTATGTTTTGCAACTAACTTCATTAAAGTTAAGTAATGAAATTTTTATGAATGTAAGTTACAAGTCCACGTTGGTGGGTGTGCTTCATGAATGAGTTATTCTTCACCAACCACCCAGCTGCAAGCAAAATCATTCTGCCACAGTTTCAACATATGTGCAGCTTGTTCAGAGTCTTTTTTCACCATTCTGTTCAGTCTATGGTTTCAAGGGCAAGATCGGTTCTTCCATGAGCAGTAAGTAAATTCCATAAGTTTATTCAATGCTTTATTTCACCAGTTTGTTCACTGCCTTGTTCTTATTCACCAGCTTCTGTCTTCTTCTTGTTCACTGCCGTCTGTCTTCTTCTTGTTCACTGACTCGTGTCTTCTTCTTGTTCACTGCCTTGTTCTTGTTCAACAGCTTTCATCAACTTTAATAAAAGGATTTTTTGTTTCGATAAGTCGGATTATTTACTTGGTTTCTAATTTTTGATTCAGCTGTACTAATGACTTCAACATCAGCCACTGGAAGTATTGGAGCTTGGGGGTTCGACCTCAATGAAGAAGATTCCAGCCAATATTTCGGGGATATATCAGCCACTCCAACTAAAGCTACATAAAGTAGCAAGTTTGAACCTCCAAAGAACACATGTACAGATGACTTCACTGCATCAATAACTTTTGGTTCAGAATTTGATTCAGTCGAAGATGCGGAGGCATGGTATAAAAATCATTCACAGTCTGTTGGATTCTCCACGAGGAAATATGAGATTCGTAGAGATACTAAGAGTGGCAAAATAGTCTTTCGTTCTTGGGTTTTCTCTTGCCAGGGTTATAGGTCGAAAAAATATTTGGAGCGAACTAATCGAGTGAGGGAACCGAAGGGCATTACTCGTAACGGTTGTCCAGCGGAAGTCCATATCAAATTTAATCATTCCACATATAAATATGTTGTTGTAAAATTCATTGATGACCACAGTCACATGTTGGCATCCCCATATGAGACACAATTTCTTCGTTCCCACATGCATGTAAGTAATGCTGATTTAGCACATGCTCAGGCACTGCAACATGTAGGGGTTAAAGTCTGTCAAACCAGCCCCTGAACACGCCCAAATACCCCTGCAAACCAGCCCCTGACACGCCCAAATACCCCTGCATAACAGCCCCTGAACACGCCCAAATACCCCTGCATAACAGCCCATGAACACGCCCAAATAACCCTGTATACCAGCCCCTGACACGCCCAAATACCCCTGCATAACAGCCCTTGAACACGCCCAAAAGATAAAAAAAATGCATTGACTACATAACTAATGACCAAAAACAGTTAACAAAACCTCAGTAAAAAACAGCATTGCATTCAGCTACATTGCACAATTCAATAAAAGTGTAAACTGATGACCAAAAACAGCATTGCATTCAGCATTGCACAGCATTGCATTCATATAGTGTTTTATTTCACAATTCATCATGCACTGGTGCATTAACAGCATTGCAACACTCATCCAATGATTTCTAGCTACATTTCACAGTTTCTCATATTATACAAAACGCATTAAGATGCATATTAATGAATTGTTCAAAAGCTGTAGAAAATGCATTCAGCTACATTGCACAGTTTCAAAAGATAAACAAAATGCATTGACTACATAACTAAGTATTTTAGTAACGCATAAGTTAAGTCTTTCTCCGTAAATGACCTTTCTTTTAGTGTTCTTTTCGATCCTTACTGACAATTTCGGAGGTTTCCCTCTTGGTGTTTGCATTGACATCTGCTGCTGTTGTGTGTTATACTCTCCCATTGCTAATTTTAAGATCTCATCACGTTTATCATTCAATGGAGAGTCAATCAGTTGCAGTGCTATTGTCACTCTTGCTTCCTGGGAGTCATGCTGCTCAAAATGATATAAAATAAGGCAAACAAGTCAGTATATGTACCACCCATTAACCTCAACTGAATATAGTTATAGCATCCAAAACAATAACAATAAGGCAAACAAGTCATGCTGCTCCAAATGATATAAAATAAGGCAAACTGTACCAGATAAGTTGTGCTGGTGGCGACTCCCGGAGTGTCCATAAATGTAATAACATAAATCCTGCAATCATACCCGTTGGGTTGGGTTGGAACTCATATACCATTGCACACTTGGAAAGACATGAAGCTCCAAGGTTCTGGGAATGTATTCATTACGTAACTGCGGTGGATAACATCCAGCGCTTGCAACTAAATGAGAAAATAAACTGGTCAGAAATAGAAAATTCTGCAATCATTGGCTATACAACAAAATAATGGAAAAAAAAAGTAAGATGGAATTACAATAATATTCACTTGATTTTGTCGTTTACGTGCTCGCCGACCACTCCGTAAAGAATCCCAAATCTCACAAACTTTTTCTTTAACCTTAACCAATAACATATACCAATGGAAATCTCCGTCGTGGATGGGCACGAATATCTAGTGACAAGTATAAAAGATATAAGGATGCAATTAAGAAATAGTAATGTAAAAATTATAAATTAAGCATAAAGAAAAATATATACTCTACCTGTTGGCATCTTTGCAGATCACACATATAATGATCTTTCAATTGGGAAGCTCTACGAAACGAATCATATTGTGCATTTCGCTCTAGTACCATTTGCTACATATTCAATTATGGAATCGAGATGAAAATATTATGACTTGGAATGAGATAAACAAAACCAATGAAAATAAAACACATCCTCTAATTGAAGAAGTCTTATATTCATTGACCTTCTTCACTCCATTCCATAAAAACTGTAAACACCAGGTTGCCCAATTTTTTAATCTAATGGAGCTGACATCTTTCAATGCATGCAGGTAATATGGGTTGATGTACGCGGCAGGAGTAGGACATAGGATAGTACTGATAGCAAACAAACAAAAAAGAATAGAGAATTCATCATCTGCAGTGGTAATACTGCTTAGTCTCTCAATCACAATTGCTATTGGGATCTCTTTCTTACTAGTACAATATCGGGCTCTTAACTCAGCTATGTCCTTGTCGTCCCCGTAAGTCTCAAAGTTCGAACCCCCATCCTCAATACCCATAATTGCAGTAAATGTATCAACATTCAAACTGTATTCAGTTCCATTAAGTGTTATTATCCCTCTCTCCACGCCACATTGTTTAACCAACCATCTACATAACTCTTGTCGCACTCTCCCACATCTGAGACCTAAGAGGCTTCTGTGGACAACAGAACCTGGGCGACGTGTTTCTAGGCTCGCGGCCTAGTTGGGAAATACTAAATAACATGGAGTCGCCACCCGGTGTGAACCGGGACAAAGATTTAAGGCCGCACTCACCCCTCGCAAGGGAAGACCTCAAACCGTTGGGTTCGGAATGGTCCCTTACTCATGATACTTGTAATGAAAGGATTTATATGATAATTCAATCAGGCTTAAGTAACACTTATTTCCAAGAATATCATGCTTTTAAATTCACTGGTACAAAATCAAATTTATACATACATTTCACATATATCTCACATCTAAAAGAAACACATGCCTGAAAATACCTCAAAATAACAACAAACATACAACTCCATTCAACATATCATATTCATGAAAAACGCAAGCATACATAATAACAGCACAAGCATACATGTGAGCACTTTTCCAAGTGATACGTGGAATTGTGTCCCAAGTGCAGACCGACCGCATTACCGTCTCGGAATCGGCTACGGAATTTATGTCTGGGTTTCCATCCGATATATCACAAGAATAATACTCCAAAGTCATCATGGCAATGGTATATGAATCGCAATGCATTAAATCAAGACTAAGGCAAATGACACAACTAATGGGATAAACATGCTTTTCATTATTATGTGCACAAAGATAAGAATGACTATGTGTGGTTCCATAAAAAATCACCTAAGAAACAGTTATACATGGTATGTGATGAATGTGTCTCAGTTCAGTGCGTTCGCGTTCGTGTAGCGTTCGTAAACGCGTTCGAACGGATATGAAACAGAATGCTCGCGTTCGTATGGCATTTGATAACGCGTTCGAACGGAAATGAAACAGAATGCTCACGTTCGTATAGCGTTTGTTAACGCGTTCGAACAGAGATGAAACAGAATGCTCACGTTCGTATGGCGTTTGTTAACGCGTTCGAACGGAAATGAAACAGAATGCTCACGTTCGTATGGCGTTTGTTAACGCGTTCGAACAGAAATAAGACCTGATGCATGACAAGGCAAAATACATGCGCGTTCGAGTTGCGTTCGTAAACGCGTTCGAACGGGAACAGACCTGATGCATGAAATGGGACGCAATACATAAACGACAAAATAAAGGGGCGCGGCGAAGTACTGCCGTAAAGGTGGCCTTTTGGGGCTCTTGATCTCTCAAAGAGAGGACCTTTAGACCAACATACTAAGCCCATGCGCTCGACTGAATCATGCATACAAAGAATTAAAAGCAACAATATTAAACATAGTGTGCCCGATTGAACGTATCTCGTATCCAACCGAACACACATCAACCGGCACGGCAAAGCATCGTGGTAAAGGGCTTTAGCCCCTCCCCGTAGGGGATCTCACATCACACTTACTAAGCCCATGCGCTCGATTGAGTCATGCATACGAAAATAAAGACAATCATATCAAACTAAGTATGTCCGATTGAACGTATTTCGCATTCAACCGAACACACATCAATCGGTGCGGCAAAGCATCGTGGTGAAGGATTTTAACCCCTCCAATTAGGGGACCTTTCATCGCACTTACTAAGCCCATGCACTCGATCGTATCATGCGGGAATAAACAACATACAGAATTTAAATGACGAGAAATAAATAAACCAAAGCAACGCAAAACAAGAGAAGGTGTCGTTTGCTCAAGTGGTACATGGAGTTGTGTCCCAAGTACAGACCGCACTACCGTCCATTCGGATTCGGCTACGGAATTTACGTCTGGGTTTCCATCCTATATACCACAAGAGACGACACTCTTTTATTCATCCAATACCCACAACACACATCCATAAACGACTCTCATGCGAATAAAATTCAATAATAAAAGAAACGAATATAAACTAATGAAAAAGTGCCCTCAGGTCTAACCTTTTACGTCGTCTCTCGAAAGCGTGTTACACGGTCGTCGGAAGGGGTAAAGCTCCGCAACTCTTCCGGTTCACTGGTTCACTGCTCTCATTCGTTGTCTTACTGTTTTGGGTCGTCGTCCTCCGTCTTTTGCTGCTGTTTTGACTCTGATTCGCTGCCGCTGCTACTGTTTTGCTACTGTATTTTAGTTACTGTTTTTGGGATGTTTTGGCTACTGTTTTGGGTGTTATTTCGGTGGTGTTATGGTGTGGTTCGGGGGCTGTTTTATGTGTGTGTTTAGGGCTGCTGTATGCGTGTTTTAGGGCTGTTTGGGATGTGTTTTTCGGTGAGGTAAATGGGGTGTTCGGGATGTGTTTTGGTCAAGGCGATGGGGGTTCTTTGGGTTTGTGATCTTTTGTTATTGAGAGTGAGGGAGAGTTGTGTCTATGAGCTTGGGTGTTTCTTCTGTGAATCAGCTAGCTAGTCTTGAGAAGGTTGGTGAATGGCTCTTTTTATAGGCAAAGGGTTAGGCTTGACAAGGAAAGGGATTTGATTGGCTTGGATAAGGGAAGTCAAAGATTGAGGGGGGGCAAATCTTGGCTAGATAGGAAAGGTTGAATATTTAGTTTATGTTGATTAGGCATACAATATTTTAAGTTTGGGAATAATATATTGGTTGATTGATTTTAACTTGGTATGATTATATTTGATTGGTTTAATTTAGGCATGCAATTTCTTTAATTTGTGTAAGTATTTTATTTAATTTGGTATGTGATTTTTAGATTTGATTTTATTTTACATTGTGTTAATATGTGTTTTAAGTGGGCTTGGGCGTGTGGGCCAAGGTTTGGGCGAATTGGGCTTAATGTGAGGCTAGCAGCAAAGCCAGAATTACTGATACCGTTCGAACGCCTAATCGAACGCGGCACCAACGTCTGCAATCTGCCTGACGTTCGAACGAAGTAACGAACGCAGCACCAACGAAAATAGTGAACCTTGTTTATTCTGAATTCCCCTTCCGATGTCCGTTTTCCGTGACCTCCGTGACTTAAAAGGTAGTGTCTCCAAAATGAGACTCATCATAGGGACTTATGTGTAAAAAAAATGCAGTGCCTACAGCTTCCAAATCCAAGCTCTCTTACAGCTTCTTCTTGTTCAACAGTAAATGTGGATACCATTTTTGAGAAGCGAGTGACACTGCATCTTGATATTCCTCTGTAGTCAGGGTCTTTCTCTTCTACCTTATCCACTGGATCGCGTAATAATCCACGAGGCCACTTTTCATGCTTCACAAATTCCTTATTATACTTGTTGACAAAAGCAACTTTCTGTTCCAATGTCATTTTCTTCCAATTCGTTCCTATGTGACCTTTTATCTATAACCCAATAATAGATAAAAGAAAAAAAATATATTATAAGTTTAATAAATCAAACTATAAAGTTAAATAACAAAGAAAAGTTAATTAGTTGATCGCATACCTCTTTGGTCACTTTAAGGCCTTCTTCTTTCAGCCGCTTTGCTTCAGTCTTGCTGTGGAGACAAGTCAAATTAATTTTGAATGTACTATTTGGTTAACTAGTAACTTACTAATAATAGCACCATGCGTGCTTGCCCGGTCCATGCGGTTGTTCGTTCGTTTCATTCCTCTTTTGTTTAATCATGATGTTTACAACCAATGACATAGATGATGGACTACAAATACATCAACAATGATAAGTAAACTAATATAAAGTTGGAAATAAGCTTGACAACCACAAAGATCAAAGGTTAATTTAATTTAAATAGAATATCTTTTATTGGAATCATGAAGATCAAAGGTTAGGTTAGGTTAGAATATAAGTGATTTAACTGAAATTAACAAAACTTACTGATTACACTAAAGCCAAAATTTAATTCAGCCAAGATTATTCATGCATAACATGATCACCACATTCATACTCACACATATATAAATGTATTTAACTAATCCAATGCATGTTCCCAAACTTATTGATATTTACGCAATCGACGACCACTTAGCAATCAAACCTCCAATATGAAAGTCCACAGCTGCTTCTTTACCGCATATGGTTTATTTTCTCTTCCTTTGCAGTTCATTGAAAACAATTACCCATCTAGGGCAATGCATACCATAGAACAAAAAAAGCATTCAAGATTGCGAGCACTAAAAGGCTAATGCTCCAATGATATGGACAGTACAATATTTCATAAAAACGGAATACCAAGCGTGTACACATTAGAATGTTTCATAAAAACAGAAAACCAAGCGGAATATTTCATAAACAAAGAAACATAATCATCAATGGCAAAGTTTAGTAAAGTATGTTAGAAATCACTAATTAAAATTCCATGCATAACACATTACAATGTTTGTAGCAATTTCAGTTATAAAAAGGCAGACATAATGCATTTCAATTTAAATAAAATTGCTTCACATCATGTACTTAAAACCCCAAATCTAAAAAGCAGAAATTGATAAAATATTATAAACATGATAAATATTTGGTTCATAATTTATCTTCAGAGCCTTACAATAATTCCGACTTCAATCCTCCAATCCTTCTACTCAAAAACCGACTTCAATCCTCCAATCCTTATACTAAAAAACCCTAATCTGAATGCGAGTTTTCTGCATTCAAATAAAAAAGGAGCATATCAAATCAAAAACCTAACAATCCATGAACAAGAAACCAAATTTAAGTAGTTTAAGTAATAGACCCGAAAATACATGACCTCATATCTTTATTCTCTTTACTTTTCCTCTGTTTTCTCACCAACCGAACACTACAAAACTTCTACATACCATTATCATAATAACCCTTGTCCAAAAATCCCCCAAACATGGGGTTTCAATAACCAACAACCACAAATCCCCATAAACCCATTTACAAAATGAAAAACCGCAAACAACGCCAACCACAAATCCCCACAAACCCATTTACAAAATGAAAAGCCACAGACAACGCACAAACAACGCCTAAAACCAAATCAAAATCTTAACAATCCATGAACAAGAAACCAAATTTCAGTAGACCCAGAAAAGAGAATCAAGAGATACAGTGGAATGCTTTGAAGAAACCTGGAAATCAAGTTCTGGCATCACATAAAAATAGAAAATCAGAGATGGAGAAGCAGGCGACGGCGTTGGCGTCGTGCTCGGCGATTTTAGGGCACAAATTTCATGTAGGATGCTTCCATAAACGATTTCATGTGAGATGCTTCCACAAATAATTTGTGAGACAGAGGGATAGTTCGTGAGAGATGGAAATTTCTGAGAGAGGGAGGAGAACATGAGAGACGAGGGAGAGACGAGAGGGATTGAGAGAGAGATGGATTTCAGAGAAATGAGAGAGATGATGCCTTATTTTACTTGTATTTATCGGTTTTCCCGGTTTTCTTTTCTTATTTTTTTTTACTCACCGTTGGATCACTTGACAGTGATCCAACGGTGGGGGTACCCAGGGGTATGTCATACCCCTGGGTACCACAGATGTGCCCCCTATAAATAGCTCCATTGGTGAGAGCTTAAGGTATCCCAAAATTTGTAAGTTTCTTTCATTAGAGAGAGAGAAAATTCTAGAGTGATTTGAGAGAATTGAGTGTATTGGGATGAGATTTTGTGTGTGCAAGAAAGAGAAAAAATAGAAAGGAGAGAAAAATTATGTAGAATTTTTTCTTGTGTGTTTCTTTTATTTTTCTCTTGTAATCCTTAAGAGTGAGTGAGAGTTAAACACTTGTGTGCTCTTGTAATCGATGATTTTTTCTTTTGTTATCCAACTACAGTGAAACTCAGTAACCACATTGGACGTAACCTATTAGGTCTAATTGACCAGGTGAACTACTATAATTCTTGTTATATTTGGTTATTCTTTCATGTTGTTGTCACTGGGTAAATTTTGAGTGTGTTAAATCTCTCACACTGGTATGAGAGCATGTTAGTGGAGATCTGTATTAAGTGGGAACAATGTGGAGATTGAAGAGAGATGCCAAATTTGACAAATGATGCTGACTTTCATCATTGGAGAATACAAATTGCACATTATTTATATATATGGGAACTAGAAGTACCCTTGGAAGGAGTGGTTCCAGCAAGCATGAGTCGAACAGAATGGGAGAAGCTTGACAAAAAAGCTTTAACGGTGGTCTGACTCACTCTTGCTAAGAGTGTGAGTGCATATGTCATAAATGAGACGACAACAACCAGACTTATGAGTACTTTATCAGATATGTATGAGAAATCGAGTGATGTCCAACAAATCCATTTGTGGAGGTAAATTTTTACCTTGAAGATGTCAAAGTGTTTGGTTTTGTTAACTTCTATGCCCGATGATTAGGATATACTGTAAATTTCCGGTGGGAAAAAAGAACTTGTGTATAAGAAGATACGTGACACCCTCCTTAGTGAAGAGGTAAGGAGAAGAAATATCGATGAGCTTTACAGTGGCTTCGCTCTCAACAGTGGAAACAGAGGAATAAAATCTTAGAGAAATTCCAACAACCGTGGAAGATCCAAATCCAGAAAAAGAGAACAAAACAACTCTAAAACTGAAAAATGGACGGATGGATGTTGGCATTGTGGAAAGCCAGGACACTTGAAAAAGGATTGTCGGGCTTGGAAAACGAAAATAATAGAGCCAATGCAACACATGAGATCGACAGTGAGGTCTTGATCTTTTGATTACTTTGAAAATTTAAGAAGTATACATTTTGTAAATATATCATTTAGTATGGTGGCAAATATGCACATAATTTAAATTTGAAGTCTTTGGTTCAATATGTAACATTGCCAAATATTTAATTTGTTTTATTTACACATAGTTTGTGGGCCAGCCTACAAGGTGCGACTTATAACACACACAGACCGTGGGCCGAACCTACCTTGTACAAGAAGCAGCACAACCCGCACACACGACTCGCCAACTCACTGAGTTGGACCGGCATAGCATGCAAGCCCGCATTGGATATTTTTGGTCTTCACCAAGTGAGATAGCACATGTGATGATAGTCTGTATATATGTTTTATGGAAAATTTTATTATGTAACGCTAATACAACGTCACTCATATAACATTCAATAATATCTTATCATGTGTTTAAAATAGTAAGAATAATAAATAATTGATATTATATTTAATATTAAATTTACATATTATATAGACCTAATTTATTAATGATATTATGTCACATATATAATAATGGTACGAAAAAATTACTCTCGTTTAGGATGTGACTCTTTAAAGAACCCAAGACTCTTTTGATGAGATACGATATTGTGCCACATGCATCCTATGTAAGACCCCTTTAATTTGCTACTTGTGAAAATCATGATGGTACCAATTTTCAACTGAATAAAAAAATAAACAAATTTATTTACGTAATTTCTTAAAGCAACCAGTCATTATTTATTAGTCAAGAAATGAATATCTTAGTTATATGTAACCATAACATGCTATCAAACAAAAATTAGAGAACAGGCGTATTATTTATTAATTAATTAAGTGAAAATACTATGTGCAAGCGTATTAAGATGCTAATGCAATGAAAATAACATGTAAATAATCATATTATTACTAGTCTAACATATTTTAATTAGCATATTTTAAATATGCTAATTAAAATATGTTTTTCTACATTCTTAGGATTTAGACTTGGATGCTTTGAAAATAATAATCGGTCAAGCCTTGGGGTCAATATTTAAAACAATGGGAAATTGTCAATATACTAAACAAAAACAAAAAAAAAATAAAAATGTATTAGATCATTTGGGTCAATACATTCTTACTCTATATCGTAAGTTTTGGGTTCAATTTCTCACAATATCGTGAGTGAATTAAGAATTCATATAATCACTAACGTTCGAGCATGAATCTGTTTATTTAGAGGCCTTGTTCTCACAGTTTTCGAGCATAATTTTATCAATCTACGGGTCTTATTATCTCGTCGCTTTATACAATTAATGAGGGACAGACTCTTTTTTACTTTGCAATATTGCAAGCTACCAAAAATTTGGGGGAAAAAATAGAGTCTGATGAATGGAAAGTTTGAGCTGAGTGAGTAATTGACTTCATCATGGTCATGGATAGATTTTCAAAGCTGTTGTATGTGGGAATTGTGAATCTTGATGGTATGAACTTTCAACTATGTAACCTAATAAACAATTACACTCACTGCAATTTCTTTGACTATTTATTATTCAATAATTGAATAGTACACGGTGGATGCAAATGCATGGAAATCTTTTATTAATTAAATTCTAAATATTTTATGTAGCCATCAGATATCACATGCTAATATACATATAAATAATTAGTCAAATCCACATTATAAGCATCCAAATTAAGCTACTTCCAAGAAATTAACATGCTTAGATATAAAATTGCCAAAATAATTAATTAAATAATCAATCAACACCTGTTTATATAAATATCTAACCCTCTTCTTTTTCTTCATCATCATCCTAAATTACTTTCATAATCGTATAGTTCTTGTTCCATTTCTCTTCCACATAGCTTTATATTTCTCTCAGCAACATATATATACACGTACAAAAAATGTGGAGCAAAGCTAAAAAGCAAACCAAGGTGATGCAAATTTTCAAAGCCCCCATAAAAATTCTTTGCAAGGCTAGAGATTTTTACGTGAAGGGCATGAATGAATTTGCTGCGCCTTCTGTCAGCTTGCCGAAGAGTTTTAGTGTCAAGTCTTCTAGAGCTTGCGATGATGAGGACTTCAGGCAACTCTTACGTGCAGCCTCAACAAGAATCACGGAGGGCAAAGTGCAGTTGAATGGAATGCCTAGGAGTTACAGTGTTAGTGTTGGAAAAATCGGGAGAATTGAAGAGGACACACCGTGTGCTTTTGAGGCAAATTTATTGTATCCAAGAAGTAGAAGCCATGTTGTTAATTTTGTGTAACGTAAAAGATTAATTAATTGCTTACATTGTTGTAATTGAACAATGAAAAGCTACCAGTCATTTTTTCATTTCTTATTTATTGATTGTTTAATATTCCATTCCTGTAATTGAATTGAAAATGGAAATCTATAATATGTTATAAGCAAATTTCTATTGTTTAGCTGCTACGTTTTTGCTGCTTATAGTTGAAGAAAACAAGTGTTTGATGGAAATATAAAAGTGTTTGTTGAAATGCCTCACAGACAAGTCTTGGGAGGGAAAGTCCGAATTCTCAACACTGGCAACAGTGCAGTGATTCAGCCAAGAACCTATCCTGGATAGAAGCATTCAAGAGATAAGAATAATAGATCACTATATGGATTGGAAGATCCAGGAAGAGGAAAGAGTGTCGACCTCTAATCTAAACATCATATAACAAAGGTTAAAAAAAAAAAAAAAATAACCGTAACTTACCCTTAACCAAAAAAACTACAGAGCATATATGAAAATCAGAAGCATCCTAGCTGAGCCTGAACAACCGTAGGAGGATAATCTTACCATGATTCAATCCCATTTTTGCAAATGTATCAGCAGTGAAATTAGCTTCACGATAAATATGATAGACTTAAAAAGCATATCCTTGAGCCACAACTTATAGTTAGCAGATCTGCTTCTATGTCTCCAATGTGGTGACTGGTGAGACTAGTAGAGTATTAAACAAATGATAAATCAATATCGAGTCACATTCAAGCCATAGAGTTATCCCCATCATCGAGAATAAATTTGTTCTATATTGTAGCCATCACATATACACAGAAAGCTATTTGAATACCCAAATAAATACCATAACCTCCTGAATAAGATTTAGTAGCATCTCAAAAAACATCCTCACATGCTGAAATGTCAGGATTACCTTCAGAAGGAAAATCTATTTTAACATAGAAAATATAATAAGCTGAAGCAAACCAAATATTATACACAATCGTTTATAAAGATCCTGAATTCGAATCCAAGACCTAAAAGTTATCTCAAGTCTTACACCATCAAACTACGCCGGCCAAAAACTAGTCGGAAAGGAAAATCCACAAAAATATGATCAATGCTCTCAGCACACATGTAAATTGCAAATTAAGCAAACGGATACCATAGAAATACCACGCAACTGAAGAAGATTATCAGTACAGGAGAAGTTAAGATAGCTTCTATTACCATCATACAAATCATATATGGAAGATTAAAAAAAAAAGGTCAAACAAATGAATGCTTATTTATTAATATAGAGAATTATACGAAGACAAGCCTTATTGAGAACATCCCACCGCCGTAAACTAAGTCCTCCCTCAGCTTTAGGCAACGGAACACGGAACAAAGACAATTTTTGGGTGTGTTTAGTATTATGGTTTGACCTGTAGTGGGATAAAAAAATTATGTTTGGTCAAAATATGATTTTGAGTATTTGGTTAATGATGAGAAATTGTCATTACTAATTGTGATTTCTTTTAAAATTTTAGTTTTGTAAAAGCTAAAGTTTTAGCATTTTCCCACCATCAAAATATTAAATGCACTAAATTATTATTTTTTAGTATAAATCAAAATTTCATAATACCGTCTATGAACCATCGTTTATTCACCACCTTTTTCGAATCACAACACCAAACAGGGCCTTTATCTTTTTATAATCCCTCAACAAAATAAAACAAAACCCCAAGAGGTTGCCTTAGTGGTAAAGATCTTTAACTTGAGAGTGATTTTCTCACTCTCAAGTTCAAATTTGAATCTTACTAGATATATTTTCCTTTGAGTCATATCCCCTTATATAAAAAAATAAATAAAATGATGTGCATATAATTCTTCATGGATTAAAGTTGGAGGCTATTGACAAATCCAAAAATATGCAAAAATATACTCTAAAAAACAAATCTTACTAATTGGTAGGCCATAGGTAAAATCTTACATATCTGTAATGCCTTGAAGATGTTGTTTAAGAAGAAAATCTCTCTTTTTTTCTTTCTTTCTTTCTTTCTTTCTTTCTTTCTTTCTTTCTTTTTTTTTTTTTTTTTGGGCGACAAGAGAGGTGAAATCTCATATTTCACCGTTAAGCATGCAATATATCATACATACATAAATGACATATATGATGTTGGGCGGGATGTATTACTTATCATTTTAAACATGTGTTATTTAATTAAAATCATTAAGTAATAATGAATTAACTACAAATGGATAGGGATAGAAAAATCTGGAAATGTAGAAGATGGTGAACTTAAACCAAGTCGAGTTTTTCCTCTGTCCTTGAGAATTTATTAGTTCCGTCTCGGTTCACTACGAATTTCTTATAGTTAATGTTTTCTCAGGATTCTTGGTTGTTTATTGTAGAAAGGACATTCCTTTCTTCAACAACATGAACTATGACAAATGATGGAAACTCTTTTTTTTTTTGTAAACATTAGACTCTCTAATTATGCACAAGGACAAAATGACAAATTGAATGAATGAAAATGAACCTAATGGAGTCTATTTACAGACATGAAGGGTTGTCTTTAAAATTGTACATTTATTTTATGGTTGCAATCTTTTAAAAGATTATGACTATCCAACTGTTAGTCTCTAAGACATGCCACAAGATCCTAAACATGATTCAATGTGTGAAAAATCAAGTAAAAGTGGCGGAATCACTTACATTGATTTTGAGAGAAATTTCAAAAATACATTTTTTGGATGAAGCTCCAAGCTTTTTGTATGTTGTTTGGTCCTTGGGTGAGTTCCCCATCACCTCAAATGACTCCTCCAATTGCTAGCTTTATGAAATTTTTGAAGCAAAAATTTCACCAATGAGAGAAGACGAAATCAGTAATTGCAAGGGAAATAGAGAGTTAATAGTGTTTCAAAAACTAAGTTGGTCTGTGTTAAATGCATCTAATTTATTAAAACCAACTACTTCCATCAATTGTTGACATTTGATGTAAGTCAAGTGGTCCCACCACTTTTTAAATTCAAAATTTGAGTTGGTTTACACAACACACAACTTGACTTGGGCCCGGGTTCGTTTAATTCTGAGTTAAACTACTGTCGCGTCATAATTAAATCCAATTTAATTAAATAATTATGTCTCGTAAAATTATTATGATAGTCGCTTTCGAATTAATTCTAAATTAATTTGTTCGCCGGAATTAAAATCCAATTTTAATTTCGTATTGAAATCCAATTGCAATTAATATATCCGATATATTATTTTAGCCCCAAATGAATAAATTAAATAGAAAAATCCAACTTAACTATTAAATTTATTTTATCGATTAATTCTAAATTAATCGAGTTCTCTCTTCTATACGAATTTAATCCCATATTAATTCTTGCAGCAATTAATCCCAGATTAATTTTCTCTCTCATAATTAATCCCAGATTAATTCTATATGAGTCAAATGTCATTGGTGAATCTTTGGGAAGCGACCCAAGAGATTCATGGATATGTTGGCAGTAAATACGGTTATTGGACTATCCGAACAAGTGTGTACCCCGTATCACGTTCTCACCGATTTACAAGACATGATTGGCTTCTAGAAAAGTACCGTGTCTACCCAATTCTCCAGAAATATTCCCCGATGAATATTATATGTATCTCACATAGTAATACTAATATAATGTAATGCGTAATACGATCCAGTATCAGATGTCATATGTTAGGCCTAGGGCTGGCTATGTGTCTGCCCCGTACGAAGTATATATCGGATCTCGAGTAACTAGTCTCTTTAATCGGAAAGTCATGATCTAGTTATACATTCCCGATAGCTGCAACTTTTAAGAGTACTAGTTCCGTATCATGTGTGACCATCATCTCCATATGACTGAAGTGATACTCCCATCTTGATATCACATCCAATACACTATAATTCTCAGTAAACCCAACACAGGTGTACACAGAACATGTTAAAGCTCCAGACGACCAATACCAAAGTAAATTGATTGTCACAAGTAATAGCGACGTAAGTCTCAAGTTAAAGATCACATACACCTACCCTGATTCGGATTCCCATAAACAAATAGCCATACTACTAATGAGATTCCGAGTGGTTCTATCCAGAGCGAATTGTCTTGGTCCAACGGCTAACATAACCTTTTTATTACACTTACATAAATATCCAATACCTAAATATATGATAACTATGTTGTTAAGCTTCCATAACGCGCACAAGTGTAATACTGGTCTATTCTGCATTATCAATGTCCAGTCTCGATAATACTTCGACTAGGGATATTTAATGAATAAACCGTTCGTGGATTAATATTGTCTCATATCTTATTAATCCAATTTAATCATATTGACTTTTATCATTAATATATATCCAAGTAATCCAATTACAATAATCATAAAATAGCAATTTCCTTTTGTCACATAGTTAATTTGTACAAAAACACAATGTTCTTTACAAATAGTGATGCTATGGGTCATAATTGTCCAAAAATCTCCCACTTGGCTCATAGCCAATCACTCAAGTATCTAACACCTGAACTATGTACATGTCGCTAAAACTTTTGCTGAGATATAGTCTTCGTCAGCGGATCTGCAATGTTATCATCTGAAACGATCTTTTCGATCTTCACATCGCCACAATGTATGATCTCACGAATCAGATGAAATCGTCGAAGTACATGTTTGGATCGTTGATGAGATCGTGGTTCCTAAGCCTGTGCGATAACCCCATTATTGTCACAATACAAAGGTACGAGCTCAGCTGCTAACGGAACTACTCTTAATCCAATTAGGAATTTACGGATCTAAACTGCTTCTTTTTCTGCCTCAACTGCAGTAATATATTCCGCTTCTGTTATTGAATCGGCAACAGTCTCTTGCTTGGAAGATTTCCAGCTCACTGCTCCGTTGTTCAAACAAAATATGTACCCTGATTGCGACTTACAGTCGTCTTTATAGGTTTGGAAACTTGCATTGGTGAACCCAGTCACCTCAATCTCTCATTCCCCATAGATTAAGAAAGCATCATTAGTTTGTCTAAGATACTAAAGGATGTTCTTTACAGCAATACAGTGACCATCACCTGAATCGGCCTGATAGCGATTGCACATACTCAAAGCATATGAGACATCAGGTCGCGTACATATCATAGCGTACATGATCGATCTGAATGCTGAAGCATATGTGATTCGAATCATTGCATCTCTCTCATCTTGAGTTTTAGGACACATATCCTTCGATAGAGAGACGCCATGTGACACCGGAAACAGCCCCCTCTTGGACTGATCCATATTGAATCTCTTCAACACTTTGTCGATGTACGAGCTCTGGGAGAGTGTCAGCAACTTTCTAGATCTATCCCGGTAGATCCTTATTCCTAGAATAAAGGCTGCATCTCCCAGGTCTTTCATGAAGAATTTTAATGAAAGCCAAACTTTCACTGATTGTAGCATGGGAATGTCATTGCCAAAAAGCAATACATCATCAATGTATAGGACAATGAATGTCAGTGCGCTCCCACTAACTTTCTTATATACACAAGAATCATCTTCGTTTTGAATGAAACCATATTTTTTTATGATCTCATCAAAACAATAGTTCCAAGAACGTGATGTTTGCTTTAATCCATAAATGGATCAGTTTAACTTGCAAACATTATTTGCATGTCTTGGTACGAAAAAACCATTAGGTTGTTACATATAAACATCCTCCAAAATGTTTCCGTTAAGGAAAACGGTTTTGACACCCATCTGTCATATTTCATAGTCGAAATATGCAGCAATAGCAAGCATTATCAGAATGGATTTAATCATGGCAACATGTGAAAAAGTTTCGTCGTAATCGACACCATGTCATTGATAATACCCTTTAGCTATAAGCCTACCTTTGTACGTTTGCATGTTGTCTACCATGTCTGTCTTCTTTTTGAAGACCCATTTACAACCAATAGGCTTAATGCCTTCTGGTACATCAACCAGTGTCCAACTTGGTTGGTATACATGGAATCCATTTCGGACTTCATGGCTTCTTGTCATAAAGCGGATTCGATACCTTGTGTCGCTTCCTCATACGTAGCTGGTTCATCTTCCTCAATAAGATTAATGTCTACATGAGGTGAGATCAGAAACCCATACCTCTCAGGGTTTTTTTCTGACTCTCTCCAACTTATGTGGTTCTCGTGTATTAGAAGATTGTTGAACAATATCATCTCTAATGGACTGTTCGTGTTCCGTGAGGGGGTCGGTGCCAGGAGCAATATCACTCTAATTTTCATCGAGTTCTACTTTCCTCCCACTTACCATTGCATTCATGAATTCTTTTTCTAGGAAAACCGCATGAAGAGCAACACATATTTTATTCTCTTGTGGTTTATAGAAATAATATCCTTTCGTTTCCTTAGGATAACCTACAAATAGGCATTTATCCAATTTGGGTTCTAATTTGGTACTATCCAAACGTTTAACATATGTCCAGCATCCTCAAATCTTCAGGAATAAGAAACCCGGTTTATTTCCTATCCATATTTCATATGGAGTCTGTTCAACAGACTATGACGGAACCTTATTCAAAATAAGTATTGCATTGTTTAATGTGTATTGTCCACAACGGTTCGACCGTAATATTTTAATACTTTTGCCAGTCTGTTTTTCTACTTCGTGTCGAAACTCTTTGAATTTCAAGTAAGTTTCTGATTTGTGTTTCATAAGATACACATAACCATAACATGATGCATCATCCATAAAGGTTACGAAGTATTCATATCCACCTCTAGTCTGGCTAGACATGGGCTCGCATACGTTACTATGAACGAGGGCTAACAGCTTGGTGGCACATACACATTTACCACTAAAAGGTGTTTTAGGCATTTTGCCTAATAAATAAGATTCGCAGACATCATATGAATTAGGATCAAATCCGTCCAAGTATCCATTCTTCGAAAGTGTGGATATACAAATTTTGTTAATGTGTCTCAGATGACAATGCCACAAATAAGTCTCATCCGTTTTACTCAATTTGAGCTTTTTGTTTGTCATGTTATATGTTAGAGATTTGTTTATATTCAAAATAAAAATACCATTATTCACATATGTTGTACATATCTCAATATCATCTTTATAAACAAAACACCCAGTGTTCTTGAATACAAAGGTATACCCGCATCGGGTTAAACTAGATACAGAGATTATATTTCTAGTCAAACTAGGTACAAAATAACAGTCGCCTAATGTAAGTACATGCCCTAAGGGCAGGTTCAAAACATTGGTGCCAACAGCCAAAACGACGACTCCCGTCCCATTTCTGACTCGCAGA